>VFSE01000085.1:0-144392 GCA_010157825.1 Vickermania ingenoplastis | reverse complement strand
CAAAACTTCTTCTCAACCTGTACAATTTTCTGGCGCCGGCATGGCAGGCAGCGTAACGAATCGTGGAAAAATAGAAATCTGATTGGGCAAACAATCCCGATTCGAAGGCGAAAATGCCGCGAAACAGCTGTTTCTCTTTCCTTTCCGTTTCTTATGCATCTCCTTTTTCCACCCATGGCTTTTCAGGCTTTCCTTTGTTTGTTGTGCCTGTTCCCTTCAAGCGCGGGGGCCAAGGTGCGCCGCGGCCAATATGCCGGAAAACCTCGTGGGCTCAATGGCTTCCACGCATATATTTTCTTCACCGCCGCTGGAGCAATTCCCGCGTTTTCCCCTAGCGCCGTCAAAAAATAATGGGTGCCGGTTGCATGCGTCGACATCGACGGGGCTGCGTCACGCAGGCTTCTGGGGCGGGCGCGCGCCGGCATGAAACCCATCATCAAAAGTTCTTCTCAACCTGTACAATTTTCTGGCGCCGGCATGGCGGGCGTAACGAATCGTGGAAAAAATAGAAATCTGATTGGGCAAACAAATCCCGATTCGCAATGAAGGCGAAAATGCCGCGAAACAGCTGTTTCTCTTTCCCTCCGTTTCTTATGCATCTCCTTTTTTCCACCCCATGGCTTTTCAGGCTTTCCTTTGTTTGTTGCTGCCTGTTTCCTTCAAGCGCGGGGGCCAAGGTGCGCCGCCAGTAATGCGGAAAACCTCGTGGGCTCAATGGCTTCCACGCATATTTTTTTCTTCACCCTTCCGCCGCTGGAGCAATTCCGCGTTTTCCCTAGCGCCGTCAAAAAATGGTGCCGGTTGGCATGCGTCGACATCGACGGGGCTGCGTCGCAGGCTTCTGGGCGGGCGCGCGCCGGCATGACTCCACCAAAACTTCTTCTCAACCTGTACAATTTTCTCTGCGCCGGCATGGCGGGCGTAACGAATCGTGGAAAAAATAGAAATCTGATTGGGCAAACAAATCCCGATTCGCAATGAAGGCGAAAATGCCGCGAAACAGCTGTTTCTCTTTCCCTTTCCCGTTTCTTATGCATCTCCTTTTTCCACCCCATGGCTTTTCAGGCTTTCCTTTGTTTGTTGCTGCCTGTTCCTTCCAAGCGCGGGGGCCAAGGTGCGCCGCGGTAATGCCAGCGGAAAACCTCGTGGGCTCAATGGCTTCCACGCATATATTTTCTTCACCCTTCCGCCGCTGGAGCAATTCCGCGTTTTCCCCTAGCGCCGTCAAAATAGTGCCGGTTGGCATGCGTCGACATCGACGGGGCTGCGTCGCAGGCTTCTGGGGCGGGCGCGCGCCGGCATGAAACCCACCACCCAAAACTTCTTCTCAACCTGTACAATTTTTCTGGCGCCGGCATGGCAGGGCGTAACGATCGTGGAAAAATAGAAATCTGATTGGGCAAATCCCGATTCGCAATGAAGGCGAAAATGCCGCAAACAGCTGTTTCTCTTTCCTTTCCGTTTCTTATGCATCTCCTTTTTTCCACCCCATGGCTTTTCAGGCTTTCCTTTGTTTGTTGCTGCCTGTTCCCTTCCAAGCGCGGGGGCCAAGGTGCGCCGCGTATGTGCCGGAAAACCTCGTGGGCTCAATGAACGCATATATTTTCTTCACCCTTCCGCCGCTGGAGCAATTCCCGCGTTTTCCCCTAGCGCCGTCAAAAAAATGGTGTGCCGGTTGGTGGCGTCGACATCGACGGGGCTGCGTCGCAGGCTTCTGGGGCGGGCGCGCGCCGGCATGAAACCCACCACCCAAAACTTCTTCTCAACCTGTACAATTTTTCTGGCGCCGGCATGGCGGAGCGTAACGAATCGTGGAAAAAATAGAAATCTGATTGGGCAAACAAATCCCGATTCGCAATGAAGGCGAAAATGCCGCGAAACAGCTGTTTCTCTTTCCTTTCCGTTTCTTATGCATCTCCTTTTTCCCCCCATGGCTTTTCAGGCTTTCCTTTGTTTGTTGCTGCCTGTTCCTTCCAAGCGCGGGGGCCAAGGTGCGCCGCGGCCAATGCCAGGAAAACCTCGTGTCAATGGCTTCCACGCATATATTTTTCTTCACCCTTCCGCCGCTGGAGAATTCCCGCGTTTTCCTAGCGCCGTCAAAATAATTGGTGCTGGTTGGCGTGCGTCGGCATCGACGGGCTGCGTCGCAGGCTTCTGGGGCGCGCGCCGGCATGAAACCCATCATCCAAATTCTTCTCAACCTGTACAATTTTTCTGGCGCCGGCATGGCGGAGCGTAACGAATCGTGGAAAATAGAAATCTGATTGGGCAAACAAACCTGATTCGCAATGAAGGCGAAAATGCCGCGAAACAGCTGTTTCTCTTTCCTTTCCGTTTTTATGCATCTCCTTTTTCCACCCCATGGCTTTTCAGGCTTTCCTTTGTTTGTTGCTGCCTGTTCCCTTCCGCGCGGGGCCATATGCGCCGCGGCCATGCCCGGAAAACCTCGTGGGCTCCAATGGCTTCCACGCATATATTTTCTTCACCGCCGCTGAGCAATTCCCGCGTTTTCCCCTAGCGCCGTCAAAATAATTGTGCTGGTTGGCATGCGTCGACGACGGGCTGCGTCGCAGGCTTCTGGGGCGCGCGCCGGCATGAAACCCACCATCAAAGTTCTTCTCAACCTGTACAATTTTTCTGGCGCCGGCATGGCGGAGCGTAACGAATCGTGGAAAAATAGAAATCTGATTGGGCAAACAAACCTGATTCGCAATGAAGGCGAAAATGCCGCGAAACAGCTGTTTCTCTTTCCCTTTCCCGTTTCTTATGCATCTCCTTTTTTCCACCCCATGGCTTTTCAGGCTTTCCTTTGTTTGTTGCTGCCTGTTCCTTCAAGCGCGGGAAGGTGCGCCGCGGCCATGTGCCCGGAAAACCTCGTGGGCTCCAATGGCTTCCACGCATATTTTTTCTTCACCCTTCCCGCCGCTGGAGCAATTCCCGTTTTCCTAGCGCCGTCAAAATAATTGTGCCGGTTGGCATGCGTCGACATCGACGGCTGCGTCGCAGGCTTCTGGGCGCGCGCCGGCATGAAACCCATCATCCAAAAGTTCTTCTCAACCTGTACAATTTTTCTGGCGCCGGCATGGCGGAGCGTAACGAATCGTGGAAAAAATAGAAATCTGATTGGGCAAACAAATCCTGATTCGCAATGAAGGCGAAAATGCCGCGAAACAGCTGTTTCTTTCCCTTTCCCGTTTTTATGCATCTCCTTTTTTCCACCCCATGGCTTTTCAGGCTTTCCTTTGTTTGTTGCTGCCTGTTCCTTCCGCAAAATATGCGCCGCGGCCATGTGCCCGAAAACCTCGTGGGTCCAATGGTTCCACGCATATATTTTTTCTTCACCCTTCCCGCCGCTGGAGCAATTCCCGCGTTTTCCCCTAGCGCCGTCAAAAAATAATTGGTGCCGGTTGGCATGCGTCGACATCGACGGGCTGCGTCGCAGGCTTCTGGGCGCGCGCCGGCATGAAACCCACCACCCAAAACTTCTTCTCAACCTGTACAATTTTTCTGGCGCCGGCATGGCGGAGCGTAACGAATCGTGGAAAAAATAGAAATCTGATTGGGCAAACAAACCCGATTCGCAATGAAGGCGAAAATGCCGCGAAACAGCTGTTTCTCTTTCCCTTTCCCGTTTCTTATGCATCTCCTTTTTTCCACCCCATGGCTTTTCAGGCTTTCCTTTGTTTGTTGCTGCCTGTTCCCTTCGCGGGGCCATGCGCCGCGGCCATGTGCCGAAAACCTCGTGGGCTCAATGGCTTCCACGCATATATTTTTCTTCACCCTTCCCGCCGCTGGAGCAATTCCCGCGTTTTCCCTAGCGCCGTCAAAATAATTGGTGCTGGTTGGCATGCGTCGACATCGACGGCTGCGTCTTCTTTCGGGCGCGCGCCGGCATGAAACCCATCATCCAAAAGTTCTTCTCAACCTGTACAATTTTTCTGGCGCCGGCATGGCGGAGCGTAACGAATCGTGGAAAAAATAGAAATCTGATTGGGCAAACAAATCCCGATTCGCAATGAAGGCGAAAATGCCGCGAAACAGCTGTTTCTCTTTCCCTTTCCCGTTTCTTATGCATCTCCTTTTTTCCACCCCATGGCTTTTCAGGCTTTCCTTTGTTTGTTGCTGCCTGTTCCCTTCCAAGCGCGGGGGCCAAGGTGCGCCGCGGCCATGTGCCCGGAAAACCTCGTGGGCTCCAATGGCTTCCACGCATATATTTTTTCTTCACCCTTCCCGCCGCTGGAGCAATTCCCGCGTTTTCCCCTAGCGCCGTCAAAAAATAATTGATGCCGGTTGGCATGCGTCGGCATCGACGGGCTGCGTCGCAGGCTTCTGGCGCGCGCCGGCATGAAACCCACCACCCAAAACTTCTTCTCAACCTGTACAATTTTTCTGGCGCCGGCATGGCGGAGCGTAACGAATCGTGGAAAAAATAGAAATCTGATTGGGCAAACAAATCCCGATTCGCAATGAAGGCGAAAATGCCGCGAAACAGCTGTTTCTCTTTCCTTTCCGTTTTTTATGCATCTCCTTTTTCCACCCCATGGCTTTTCAGGCTTTCCTTTGTTTGTTGCTGCCTGTTCCCTTCCAAGCGCGGGGCCAAGGCGCCGCGGCCATGTGCCCGGAAAACCTCGTGGGCTCCAATGGCTTCCACGCATATATTTTTTCTTCACCCTTCCCGCCGCTGGAGCAATTCCCGCGTTTTCCCCTAGCGCCGTCAAAATAATTGTGCCGGTTGGCATGCGTCGACATCGACGGGCTGCGTCGCAGGCTTCTGGGGCGCGCGCCGGCATGAAACCCACCATCCAAAACTTCTTCTCAACCTGTACAATTTTTCTGGCGCCGGCATGGCGGAGCGTAACGAATCGTGGAAAAAATAGAAATCTGATTGGGCAAACAAATCCCGATTCGCAATGAAGGCGAAAATGCCGCGAAACAGCTGTTTCTCTTTCCCTTTCCCGTTTCTTATGCATCTCCTTTTTTCCACCCCATGGCTTTTCAGGCTTTCCTTTGTTTGTTGCTGCCTGTTCCCTTCCAAGCGCAAGGTGCGCCGCGGCCATGTGCCGGAAAACCTCGTGGCTCCAATGGCTTCCACGCATATATTTTTTCTTCACCCTTCCCGCCGCTGGAGCAATTCCCGCGTTTTCCCCTAGCGCCGTCAAAAAATAATTGATGCCGGTTGGCATGCGTCGGCATCGACGGGCTGCGTCGCAGGCTTCTGGCGCGCGCCGGCATGAAACCCACCATCCAAAAGTTCTTCTCAACCTGTACAATTTTTCTGGCGCCGGCATGGCGGAGCGTAACGAATCGTGGAAAAAATAGAAATCTGATTGGGCAAACAAATCCCGATTCGCAATGAAGGCGAAAATGCCGCGAAACAGCTGTTTTCTTTCCCTTTCCGTTTCTTATGCATCTTTTTTCCACCCCATGGCTTTTCAGGCTTTCCTTTGTTTGTTGCTGCCTGTTCCCTTCCAAGCGCGGGGCCAATGCGCCGCGGCCATGTGCCGGAAAACCTCGTGGGCTCCAATGGCTTCCACGCATATATTTTTTCTTCACCCTTCCCGCCGCTGGAGCAATTCCCGCGTTTTCCCCTAGCGCCGTCAAAATAAATTGATGGTTGGCATGCGTCGATCGACGGCTGCGTCGCAGGCTTCTGGGGCGGCGCGCGCCGGCATGAAACCCACCATCCTTCTTCTCAACCTGTACAATTTTTCTGGCGCCGGCATGGCGGAGCGTAGCGAATCGTGGAAAAAATAGAAATCTGATTGGGCAAACAAATCCCGATTCGCAATGAAGGCGAAAATGCCGCGAAACAGCTGTTTCTCTTTCCCTTTCCCGTTTCTTATGCATCTCCTTTTTTCCACCCCATGGCTTTTCAGGCTTTCCTTTGTTTGTTGCTGCCTGTTCCCTTCCAAGCGCGGGGGCCAAGGTGCGCCGCGGCCATGTGCCCGGAAAACCTCGTGGGCTCCAATGGCTTCCACGCATATATTTTTTCTTCACCCTTCCCGCCGCTGGAGCAATTCCCGCGTTTTCCCCTAGCGCCGTCAAAAAATAATTGATGCCGGTTGGCATGCGTCGGCATCGACGGGGCTGCGTCGCAGGCTTCTGGGGCGGGCGCGCGCCGGCATGAAACCCACCACCAAAACTTCTTCTCAACCTGTACAATTTTTCTGGCGCCGGCATGGCGGAGCGTAGCGAATCGTGGAAAAAATAGAAATCTGATTGGGCAAACAAATCCCGATTCGCAATGAAGGCGAAAATGCCGCGAAACAGCTGTTTCTCTTTCCCTTTCCCGTTTCTTATGCATCTCCTTTTTTCCACCCCATGGCTTTTCAGGCTTTCCTTTGTTTGTTGCTGCCTGTTCCCTTCCAAGCGCGGGGGCCAAGGTGCGCCGCGGCCATGTGCCCGGAAAACCTCGTGGGCTCCAATGGCTTCCACGCATATTTTTTCTTCACCCTTCCCGCCGCTGGAGCAATTCCCGCGTTTTCCCCTAGCGCCGTCAAAAAATAATTGGTGCCGGTTGGCATGCGTCGACATCGACGGGGCTGCGTCGCAGGCTTCTGGGGCGGGCGCGCGCCGGCATGAAACCCATCATCCAAAAGTTCTTCTCAACCTGTACAATTTTTCTGGCGCCGGCATGGCGGAGCGTAACGAATCGTGGAAAAAATAGAAATCTGATTGGGCAAACAAATCCCGATTCGCAATGAAGGCGAAAATGCCGCGAAACAGCTGTTTCTCTTTCCCTTTCCCGTTTCTTATGCATCTCCTTTTTCCACCCCATGGCTTTTCAGGCTTTCCTTTGTTTGTTGCTGCCTGTTCCTTCAAGCGCGGGGCCAAGGTGCGCCGCGGCCATGCCCGGAAAACTCGTGGGCTCCAATGGCTTCCACGCATATTTTTTCTTCACCCTTCCGCCGCTGGAGCAATTCCCGCGTTTTCCCCTAGCGCCGTCAAAAAATAATTGGTGCCGGTTGGCATGCGTCGACATCGACGGGGCTGCGTCGCAGGCTTCTGGGCGCGCGCCGGCATGAAACCCACCACCAAAAACTTCTTCTCAACCTGTACAATTTTTCTGGCGCCGGCATGGCGGAGCGTAGCGAATCGTGGAAAAAATAGAAATCTGATTGGGCAAACAAATCCCGATTCGCAATGAAGGCGAAAATGCCGCGAAACAGCTGTTTCTCTTTCCCTTTCCCGTTTCTTATGCATCTCCTTTTTTCCACCCCATGGCTTTTCAGGCTTTCCTTTGTTTGTTGCTGCCTGTTCCTTCCAAGCGCGGGGCCAAGGTGCGCCGCGGCCTGCCGGAAAACCTCGTGGGCTCCAATGGCTTCCACGCTTTTTTCTTCACCCTTCCGCCGCTGGAGCCCCGCGTTTTCCCCTAGCGCCGTCAAAATAATTGGTGCCGGTTGGCATGCGTCGACATCGACGGGGCTGCGTCGCAGGCTTCTGGGGCGGGCGCGCGCCGGCATGAAACCCACCACCAAAACTTCTTCTCAACCTGTACAATTTTTCTGGCGCCGGCATGGCGGAGCGTAACGAATCGTGGAAAAAATAGAAATCTGATTGGGCAAACAAATCCCGATTCGCAATGAAGGCGAAAATGCCGCGAAACAGCTGTTTCTCTTCCCTTTCCGTTTCTTATGCATCTCTTTTTTCCACCCCATGGCTTTTCAGGCTTTCCTTTGTTTGTTGCTGCCTGTTCCTTCCAAGCGCGGGGCCAAGGTGCGCCGCGGCCATGCCCGGAAAACCTCGTGGGCTCCAATGGCTTCCACGCATTTTTCTTCACCCTTCCCGCCGCTGGCGTTTTCCCTAGCGCCGTCAAAATAATTGATGCCGGTTGGGCGTCGGCATCGACGGGGCTGCGTCGCAGGCTTCTGGGGCGGGCGCGCGCCGGCATGAAACCCATCATCCAAAAGTTCTTCTCAACCTGTACAATTTTTCTGGCGCCGGCATGGCGGAGCGTAACGAATCGTGGAAAAAATAGAAATCTGATTGGGCAGGCAAATCCCGATTCGCAATGAAGGCGAAAATGCCGCGAAACAACTTTTCCTTTTTATAATATTGTATATTTGTAGTATGTTTTTATTTTCTTTTTAATGGGGAATCTTGTGTAATATTTTCAGAATATTTTAGAATATTTTAGAATATTGGAAAATTTAAACTTATTGTAAGAGTCGATGTTGTAAGCTTTTATTATTATTATTGTTGTTGTTGCTATTATTATTATTATTATTATTATTATTATTATTATTATTATTATTATTGTTATTCTGATTACTATTTTTGTAATCTGATTATTATTATTTTTTGATTATTGTTATAATTATTGTTATTTTTTTTTCTGTCTTTTCTTTTTTTCTTCTTTTTAATGTCGCTGACGGGAAATACTTATATATATATATATATATTATTTTGTGTCTGTTCTTGGTCTTTTTGTGAATAAAATTGTTGACTCTAATTACAGTTGTGTTACAACAATGATTTTATACCGAGAGCTTTTAATTATGAAGTAATAACGGAAATAGAGTAGTAATGATTCAACTTTTTGTTGTTTCAGATTATTAAATTATTATTCTCACTGAATTAATTGTCTATTATTGTTGTTGTTATTATTATTATTATTATTGCTGTAATTAAAATAACAACAACATAAAAATATTATTCATTATATTTATAGTGAACACTTACTTTTAAACTATAATGATAATAATAATGATAATAATAGATACTACGACTAATAATAATAGTAGTATTTTGTATTATTCTAAATTGTTATTAATCATAATATTAGTACGTTTAATTGAGTTTTAAAGATATAGTTCTGATAACAAACATTTCATGAAATGAAAGATGTTTATCATTTTGTTGCTGCCTATAATGTTAACAATAATTCTTATTATTGTTATATATATTATTATTATTATTATTATTATTATTATTATTATTATTATTTCAATTTTTAGTGTGGCGATTCCTTTTTATATTTGATATTTATTTTTGATATAGTTGAAATTAAAAATGTGTATTATTATTCCTATTATTATTCTTATTCTTATTATTATTATTGTTTCGTGTGTATTACGGTGTTTAGAGAAATCAAAGTATTAATCGTTAATTTTAATGTACTGGTTTCAATATACTTTAAAAGATTTTTTTTGCTCTCTCTTCTTCTTTTTTTTCTTAAATGTCGGATTAAATATCATATTTAGTTTTACTTTTATTTTGACGATCGTCACTTTACAAACAAAAAGAAAAGAAAGAAATTTTAAATGTTCTTTTAAACAATATTATTTCGTTTATAAATAAAGTAACACTAAGGTATTTTCCTGTGGGTAATAGTTGGAATTTCGTTTTTTTTTCTTGCTGCAATGCTGTTGTTAATTATTCTTAAATTATTATTTATTAGTGAGTTTACTGTATCCGGGTGTTTTTTTATTATTTATTTTTTCCTTTTCATATTGGTCTAGTATTTTTTTTTCTTTTGCATTTTTTTCTCTACATTTCTTCTTCATATTGCATGTGTAATTTAATAGCCTGATTTTATTCTGAAAGTACTGAAAACAAGTAACTATTAGCTTTCAGATGTTAATTATTATTATTATGATTATTATTATTATTATTTTTTTTTTATTATTATTATTATTATTATTATTATTATTATTTTTTTTTTTTTTAATGTTTTTCATTATTATGATTGATGTGATAGTTACTTTTATTTGTATAATACTCAGAATAACAACTTTTTTTTAATCAAATGATTTTTGCTCTTACACCGCTAGATCTATATATTCTCCATTGTTCGGGAATAGCAGAGTTATTATTGTTGTTAATAATAATAATAATATTATTATTATTAATGATAGTATATTTTGCTTATGACAGATAAAATATTAAATTTTGATGAACCTCTCCACAGTTGTGAACTAGATGGTTTGTCGAAGTATGAAATATATAATGAAATTAAACGAAAATAATACACTGTAATAGTACTAATAATAATATTACCTTTATAATAAACTATATATAATATTACCTTTATAATAATATTACCCTTATAATATTATTATCATTACTGCTACTAATTATTCTATAATATTGTTCAATATTAAGAAAAGAAAAATTTCTATTAAGAACAACCCTTTTTGCATTTGTTTCCGAATCTCTTTCTGGTCGTTTTTCGTCGTTTAAGTGCATTGATTTTATAGGGCGGGGCATGTTTGATTATAGAATTATTGGAAAAATCGCTTCTCCGTGGGAGTGAAACACCATATTACAAGATGAAAGTATACCATGTATAGATAATTAGCGTTAGCGTTAAATCTGTTATAGGTTTTGTAATAGTAACCCAACCCATCTAAAAAGGTTAGTGAATGAACTGTAATACTGAGAGAAAAACAGAGTTATATACTACGGTTCGTCCCTTTGTGATCTAATTGGTCGAGGAAAGTAATGCGGAATACATGAATGTAATGCCTCTGAGCTTATTCTTGCTAAAGTTAGGATCCTGTTATTATTATGATAATAACTATAAGATAATTGATTATTCTTTACGCGGAATTGCGGTGACCCTAGTTCTTCTATTCTGCTATTGTGCTACTTTTGTTCAATTTGAGAGCTCGATTGAGAGGCACAGTGGATAACTTTTACTTGGTTGTTCTATTTCTTTTCGTTTTTTCTAACAACTTCATTCTTCCCTGAAAAACGAAACACAGACATGAAAACAAACGACTCTAACTTTTAGGGTACTGCGGTCTAGACCTAACACGAATTTCCCTGCTAAGCCCAATTTCACCCATGTTGGTGATCATTTTTCAATCTTTCTTTATGCTAACTGGAGACCCCTGACGCCGTCGTCTTCACGATTGGCGACGACACTCCGTTACATCAAATAACATCTGGCGGGGATAACAAAAAGGCAGAGGTTGTGAGAGCTCTACTAAACTTGGTGGTTGATCGCTACTCTCTCCATCCGGATGATGGAGTTGAATGGGAGAGCAAGTGCTGCAACAATGACGAAGCCGTTTCGCATGCTCTATGTGGTCATTTGGCTACTTTTGTTCAAATTGTTGTGCATGAAAGGTGTGTTTCCTATATATTCCGCGACACTCCAATAGTTCTTTCTCAGGCGGTAGCTCGCCGTGACTGGGATCTACTCTCCCCTAAGGGAGAGGGGTATCAGAGCGAAAAGTAAGACTAACCGAAATAAAGTTCCCTCATCATCACCTTAATCCCTCATCTGAGCAGGAGTCCCTTCAACATTAAGTTGATGATCTTGATACTGCGCCAAGTATCTATTATTTTTGTTTGTTGCTCCTTTTCTCTCTTGCCCCTAATCCTTGCCTCCCTACAAAAAACAAACACAAAATAATTGTGTTAGAAGGCAGTTGTGATCTCCTCTGTTCGTGGCCCGGCTACACAACCGGTTGTTTCAGGAAACTGACAGCGAGTTGCTGCCACAAAGAAACCGTACTTTTATACCCTCCCTCCCTCCCTCTCTCTCTTGTCTCTCTTGTCTGGAATGGTGTTTCTTTCTCAGACTTCGCGTGTGCAGCACAGTAAAAGAAGATAATCTGATTGCAATTGATCTCCAATTGATTATTTGAGGACTACTGAATGTCGTCGTTTCTAGAGAAACTGATTAGTGGGGGCTCTGCTGTGGATAACGGTGCTCCGCCTGACCTCGAAGGTATTATTACGCGACGATTGGTCAAGGACCATGCTCTCCAACCCCCTGAAGAACTGGGATTTACACTTACTGAAGACGCTGAAGTAGACCGAGTTATTGAAGGTTCGTTGGCTTATAAGGCAAACATCCCAGTACATTTTATGATTTTTGAAGTGAACGATATTTTCATTCCTGACTCAGAAACCTTTTGGAGGCACTGCCGCAGTAATCTCACCTTAACAATAAAACTTCAATCTGTCAATGGGATGTCTGAAATAATAGCGAAAATCCTCAGATGCGAGGAGACTTATTCCCTGGACGAAGCTCGGAATTACCTGAAGCTGGATGAATTATCCCGAACTACGCCTAGATTTAGGTTTCTGTCTAGTGAGCACCCGTTGTTCCGGCGGTACACCAAACGTTTGCAAGAAAAGCGTGATGCCAACGCAATTATTAAACAAACAACAGAGGAGATCAAAGCGGAAAAACAACGTGCATTAATGGAGAGCTTAAAGAGAGCAAGGGAAGAAAATGCAGAACCCCCTGAGATCCGGCCAAGCCCCGTAAACAGAGCGGATTCTCGTCTTGAACCCGCGCCCAGCAATCAGATGCCCTTCATTCAAACGTTTCAAAAAACTAAATCAATTTTTGACAACCCTAGATCAAACGGAGTGGCGGAAAATGTTGTTGAAACTTCTGCTGAACCAGCTGCCCTAGAAAGTTCCAGAACCGTCAACGACGTGCAAGGTAGCAGCGATGAACCTGTGTCGAATAAAGAGTTGTGGGAATTAGTTGGACTCAGAGAGCCTGTTTTAGGAAAAGAAGAAAGTGTGCGATACTGTATTTTGCCTTCTGAAGAGTACACCCTTTCATCGGGAGAGAAAGTAATCTGCTCGTTAAAGAAGCGTTTCGGACCACCTCCACACCCCCCGGCGTAAAACGATTGACGGTCTTAACAACAAAACAAAACAGAAATGGATTGAATGAAACGGTGGAGAAGCCGTATCGGCCGCTGCTACTTTTTGCTCCTCCCTAAACCCATGCGATTCGCTCGTTGGATGGTTGGCAATGTAAACAACACCATTACAGCTACTGCGGCGTTTTGGGTTAACGCGCTCTTCTTCAATAGGCTGACGTGCTTCGATGTCTTTTTTCTTACCTTCACTTCCATTCTTTTTTTTCTTTTTTTTATTCCCGTAAATTTTTAATGCGACCTGCTGTTCCGGAGGTATGAAAAGGTGGAACCCCGAATCATGAAGAAGATACGATGCGGATGTGGCAGATTAATCCCGAACAATGGCTCATGTATCTGCGATCGTTGCGCTCGAAAAAACGACAATAATCTATTTAGTGTTGAGAAGTCGTACTTGGTGCGACGTGCTCGGGAGGAGATGGTAGGCCGAGCACTGGAACCCTATAGAGGCGGTAGATTCTACCCCCCGTCGTATCATCGACGAGATGATGCACCTCTCACTATGACGGAGTACAGAGGAATGTACAGCGATGATTCTCACCGAGTCAGTGAAGATGACGCTTTTATTGTAGTTGGTGGCGAAGTTAGGCGCCTCATTAAAAAACCTAGAATGAATCCTGTATCTGAGTTACTCGACCCAGAGACAGAAATCGTAGTTCGAAGAAAACGGTTTATGCCGCGTCCTTGTAGCCCCGTTTCTTCTTCCAGCTCGTCGAGTGACTCGTGGGAAGAGTGCGAGACGAAGAGGGATAAGCATGGTTGTGTCGCATTTCGTAGAAATCGAAGAGGGCATCACCACCATTCAAGGGGCTCAAGCACAGACCGACGGAAACACCGGGAATGCCTATGCGATGGTAGTTGTTCCTCCGATTCTTCTGATCTGCTGTGTAGACATATCCATGCACACGCAGAGCATCCTCCACTGTTGGGCGTTAAAGTTCCTCCACTTGCGAAAGTGGACAAGATGGAAGACGTGGCAGACATGAAGCAGGAGGAAAATCCAACTGTCACTCGATCTGTCTCCGTTACTCGAAGGCGATTCGTTCCCCGGCATCGTGCACATCACTGTCTAGACTGCTGCGGGCGACATGGACACAAAGGTGATGTGATCGAGCGTGTGGACTACGTTGAATCGCAGTACAGCAGCGCTAGGGGCACTAGTAAAGGTCTTCCTCCGGACGATGGCGACACCGAACGACGGGCCCGCGAGGAGCGGCAAGAGAAGCTCCTCAGAGAAGAAATGGAGAGCAGGCGCTTGCATGAAGAGAAGCTGCGTGAACTTGAGCGAGAGCTGGAGGAGAAGCGGCGAACGGCGCTCGATGAGGCGGAACGGCGGAAGGTGGAAGAGCAGCGCCGCCTGGAAAATGAACTAGCGCGGATGACTAGGGAATTAGACGACGCTCGAGAGAAGCGAGATGCTGAGATTGCTCGCATACAGCGCGAACTAGACGCGGCCGAGAGGGCGGCCGAACGAAGACGTAGAGAGCAGGAAATGGAGTCAGATAAACTGCAGGAAGCGTTAGAGAAGCAGCGCGAACGAGAGCGTAAAGCGAAAGAGGAGGAAGAGCGGTGGAGACGAGACCGCGAGGAATTTGAGCGCGAACTGGAACAAAAGCGCCGCGAGGCGGCAGCATTAGAGGAGGAGGCCCGTCGCCAGAGGGATGCTCAACAGGCTGAACTGGACCGCGTGGTGCAGGAGGTCGAAGAGGCTCGAAAGCGTCGGATGGAGGAGGAGGCCCTTGCCGCCGCCGCTGAGGCGAAGCGCGTTGAAGAGGAGGCGGAGTTAGAGCGACATCGCCAGCAGGACGAGGCGGAACGGCGTATGGCTGAGAAACGCCGCCAGGAGGAAGAGGATCGTTGGCGTGAGGAGCAGGAGCGGCGGCGGCGTGAAGAGGAGGAGCAATGGAATGCAGAGCAGGAACGTCAGCGCCTCGAGGAAGAGCGGCGCCGCGAGGCGGAACGACAGCGAGATGAAGAGGAGCGCCGCCGGAGGGAGGAGGAGAAGAGGGAAGAAGATGAAAAGTGGCTGGAGGACCAGCGCCGACGCCAGGAAGAGGAAGATCTGTGGCGCGAGGACAAGGAGCGCCGCCGCCGCGAGGCCGAGGCCGAGATGGAAGAGGAGCGCCGCAAACGCGAGGCCGAGGCCGAGATGGAAGAGGAGCGCCGCAAACGCGAGGCCGAGGCCGAGATGGAAGAGGAGCGCCGCAAACGCGAGGCCGAGGCCGAGATGGAAGAGGAGCGCCGTCGCCAGGGGGAAGAGGAAGAGCGCCTACGAATCGAGGAGGATGCAATACGTCAGCAGATGGAGGAAGAGGAGGACTTCGCCATTGGACGGAACCACTCCCTCAGCACCTTCAGCCCGGACGAGAGCCCCAGAGTGTCCGGCCGCCGGGGCAAAGGAAATATCCGCCACTCTGGCATCATTCCCGGCCAACTCCTCTCCGAGGATAAGTCTGGGAAAATTCGACTCATCGGGGACCCCTATGTGGAGGAAGTAGAGCTGCGAATGCGGCAGCGACGGATGTCGGAGCGCCGGCAGAGCCAGGGAGAGAGCGCGACGTCCCTCACCCGCTCCAAGGGCGACTCCTCTCGCCCTCCGTTCCCATTAGGGAGCCGCAGGCGTGGGAGCAGCGGCCGCGCCTTCCGGAGCGGCCGTGAAAGTCCGGGTAGCCTGATGGACGGCATTGGGATCGGAGGCGAGCGCATCTTTACGTCACCCCGCGCAACAAGTGGTGGCTCCTCCGTTCACAGCAGTGAGGACATTAGGTCACCGGAGAAGGGAGTGAAGTGAGGGCCTCTGTTGGGAGGGGCCAGCTCCCCTCCCAACTCGTATCACTACCACAACTTGCGGACAAGCCTTTGATGTTCTGTGGAGCTTATACCCTCCCTCGCCATACTCGTCGTGTACCTTTTCGTACAGTGCACAGGATGATTGCCCTTGCTGTTCCTTCCGTAGCTGACACCGTCCTTATGAATCGTGTTTGAAGTAGGACATAAACAGTACTCCCAAATATTTCTATTTATATTTCTGTTCTTTTTTTTTTCTTTTTTGCGGCATCAACTGCTGAACCTGTTATGATGATTGTTATGCAGAATCACACTACAAAACGCTCTGCTTTTCCAGCAACTGCAGAGAATCATAGAAATCGCCCCTCTCTACTCTTTTTTTTTCTCTGCAAGAGGGAAATATATATATATATATCCAGGGGAACACCTTAATGGGCATAGAACATATATCGACGGTGGACATTGCAGTCGCTTCAGAAGGACAGCGGCGCCATATTTTCATGCGTCTTATTCGCTTGTAAGCGTCACTGTATGCGTATGTTTCACCACGCACATGCGATCGTTGATGATTCGCTTCACAAACACCACCAACCCTTTTTGTCTTCGAGGTGTACGGTGGTCTTACAGTTTGATCCATAACATAACCGTTGTATATACGCGAGCGCACCGCATCACATCAATATCAATATGTAACGTACTACTTCCCTCTATCTCTGTTTACCACGGACGAAACGCTTGGCTCCTTGACGCTCTTCGTTCACGGTGCTTTTGCCGTCTCGGCGCTTAGACTCAAATATCCCCCCCCCCCTCACAGCCGTCCATGCGCTTTGCTGATCTTACGAGATGAATAACAGCGCATGAACATTCAAATTTTTGTTAGTATTTCCTTTTTCTTTCTTCTCTTTCCTCTTCTCTTACAAGCGTTGAGCCAAAGAACTTGTATCAGTCCTTCTCAGCAAATCCATTTTGCTGTGAAAATCACCACCATTCACTTCTACCGATTACGTTCAGCCATTCTTGTTCTCCGTTTGCTCAAGTGCAACGACAACAACAACTGTTAACTCCGTGCCGAAAGAGAGGCAAATACCGACTCCCACAATGCACATCTCTCTCTATCTCTCTTCTTTTTTCCTTGTGGTTCTTCTTCTTTTCTCTGACAATAGCAAGAGTACAGCACAACACCTTGTAGTGGGAGCAGAGATGAGGGGGTTCTTTGGGCGGCCTCGGGTGGATAAACCGCAAGCCTCTCTTGTGTTTGACAGCTACGATACAGCGCTGTATCCGCCACGAGCGTATCGGTGTCATACCATGGAAGGAGGGATGCTAGAGACGGATCCAAACACGGTTATGCTGCCGAGCATCGATGCCGATTCCATCTGCAAACCCCTAGCACAAGACAACCACAGTCAAAACCGGAATCAAAAAAAGCCCGGGCTGCGCGAATATTGGAAGTGCTTCGCGACAGTGCCTCCTGCGACGACTGCTTTGATTGGCTCACAGGAGTCTCTCAATTTGTTCCACTATCCCGAGCTGTGCCCAGAAACAGAGATAGCCCGCGTAGCAACTGATCTTGGGCTACCGCCCGAACTCCTCAGTGTCAATAGGCAAGGTACGTTGGACGCCCCTCAGCGGGCAAGGATCCGGTTGATTCCCCGCAGCCGCCCGCCGCGGCCCACTCGCAGGGGTGCGAAGGTAACGGTCTCCAGTGAAGCAGAGCGTGGCGTTCGCTACCCGCAGAAGCGACCCCGCGAGAAGGATGAAGGAGATGGTGATGACTTACATAAGAGCGATGAGGATGGGGAAGAGGGCGGAGAGAGCGACGAGGGGGGTTCAGTCAATTTTGAGGCAGATGATGATGACGACCGCTGTTCCGATGGCTTCGAGAGCGACAACAACGACATGACCATTTGAACGCGGATCACTGAAACGCATCCACAGATTGTGCTACCTTACCCACTGAGAAGTGGCCCTTTTATGCTGCAAGAAATAATCCGAGCATGCGTGCAGCCACTCCACTCCACTCCACACGATGATGCGCGCCAATGGTTGTAGCATGTAGGAACACCCCTCCTACTGAGAAGCAAAACAACAACAACAAAAATGAATGTGTACTGAACTCCTCTGTTCTTTCTCTTCTTCTTTTTTTTTTGTCTTCTTCCGCTGCTAGGGTTCTTGTTCAACCAATCTTGTCTTTGGATCCGGTTGTGCAGAAAGCTGCATCGCTGCTTCTCCTTCATTTCTTCTTTTTTTTTTGTTCGTGACGAACTGTATCATATCTGCTAGGCTAACTAGTAAACAGGGACCCTGTGAACAAAGTGCTAGTACGCACTACTACTTACGCTTGTTCTTTTTTTCTTTAGTCACCGTTATTATTATTTATTTATTTATTTATTTATTATTATTATTATTTCACTTAGCAATCTGATTTTTGACGTTCGCCGTAGAACGTTTCCCTTCTGATCTCCAGAGAGAGCGCGCACAATGAACGATGACGTCCCGTTCGGGACGCCCCGCAAGGATTTCGCCTCCCCGGCGAAGGACTTCGGGTCACTGAATAAAAATTTTAACTCCTCACCGAACAAGGGAAGCGACTACAGCGGGGAAGCCGCAGATGGAAAGAAATTAACCACTTCCAGTAGTACCAATTCCAACCAACGGATTCTCTCAGCGGAGGAAGAGCAGCAACATAAGGATGGGTGCATATCCTCATTGCGAGATGTTAAGGTGTATTTCTTTACTCTTATGCTCTGCGGGGCTGCACTTTTTTTAATAGTTCCAGTGGTGTGTTTGTTATCGCTCTACCCGTTGCACAACCAGATGAACACGTTGCTACCGAACAAGGTGGAATGGTATATGAATTACTTCAGTTTGGTTATGGCAGTTGACGAAGCGGATATTCTGATGAACTACTACACATACTTCGGCGAAGATGAACTCCGTGTAAAAATGCTTAGAAAAGCATCTGATGCCACGAACACGACCATCTCGTTTCTTAACCAATTTTGCGCTTCCATGCCAACTTGCCACGAGGCCGATCCCACCACTCTGAACACAGCCTTCTCCACATTTACATCCACGTCCTTCCCTGCTTTCGTAGCAGGTGTGACGGCAAAACTAAGTACATTGAAAAGCTACACAGAACAGTCTTCTCTTCGAGATACTCTCTTCAACGCGTTTGTGACGGAAGAGCGTCAAGCACAGGTATCACGAGGAACATACATGCTTGCGAACGCCAAGCTTGCTTGCTATTCGATTGAGGATTGCTGGAAGAGTTCTGACGTTCAGACATTCTTTAACAACGCTGAGAAGTGTGTGGGAAATCTAGTGGGATCTGCCACCGCTGCAATGATTGACATGTTCTCTGTCATCGAAGATCCTCGCTTAGGAGAAACAACAGCATCTGGAGTCATCGCGAAAAATACAGAAAGGAATACGAA
Source organism: Vickermania ingenoplastis (assembly GCA_010157825.1). Taxonomy (NCBI): domain Eukaryota; phylum Euglenozoa; class Kinetoplastea; order Trypanosomatida; family Trypanosomatidae; genus Vickermania; species Vickermania ingenoplastis. Next base: position 125,536 of record VFSE01000085.1, on the reverse strand, counting down.
GCGAACGGATCTTATCACTGGACTTTCTGCGACATACACGGAGGCGGAGACCCTCATCACCCCGTTAAATGACCCTTCTACAGTGCCGGCCAACTTGGAGGTGCTCTACTTCGTGCTACCCCCCGATTGGGCCGTTTCAATCCTAGATGCCATCAATGCGACCATGACTTTCGCCACGGAAATGAACACGGAGTTTCTAGCACAATTCGGCATCACTTCCACTGCAACAACCGGAGTGGAAGATGCACTGGCGCTAAATGTAAGCCAAGTAGAGGTGATGTCACTGGCGCAGGCTCTAAATAGTTACTTCGGATACGATATTGGCTCTGGCCTTCAAATGACCGTGACGGATAATGAGCTGAAAGAGATACAGACGTATTACAGCAACAATGCGGGTTCCTACATTCGACAGTTGCGCACACAGGTCGAAGCACTGTACACCCCGACGTACGATGCCGTAGGGTCGCTGGTCTATTCGGAAGACAAGTCTACTGAGCAGGCGCACATTCTCAAGCTGAGTGTCCCTGTTGCTATTGTGTGCTCTCTCGCTAGCTTCGGACTGTATTTGTGGGCGCTTATCATTGTACGGTTTCATCTACCCGAGTCTCCATTGTCTTTTCGAGCCCTTCTGATCTCTGTTGGATGCCTTTACGCTCTACAGGTGGGAATGACTATTGTTATTGTTTGCAGAGTGGCCGTAACACCGTTAGAAGCCCGAGCATTTACATACAAATTTTACAAAATCTAAATGAGGATTGTGATGGTGTTGTGAACACCGTTTCGAGAATAACTCGGAAAGTGATCAGCAATGCTCTTCTTATCGCACCCAATTACACAAACGCGGAAGAGGAGTTCAACTCTTTCTCTGATGTGTTAGTTCCTCTTTCAGCTAGTTACGCGAGTAAGCCATGGTACTCTAACTTCTTCGTCATGGCCCAGATCATTCAGAATCTACTAGCGGCTGGCTTCTATCCCCTGCGGCAAGCTTTCACAACAGCGTCATCACTGGGGTTTACAGCCGAGGCATTGATCAAAGAGTTTGGTATTACCGGTGTCGAGAGTGGAACTGCAACAACGCCGCCACTTCCCTGCAATCTCTTGACTGGTGCATCCGCGATGGCGCAACTCAACAGCAATTATTTTGGTCTGTCAGCGGTACGCGAGCGGCTAGCTCTCGGGAAGGTCGAGCTGAACAAGGACTCCCTGGCGGGAGAGTTTTCCTCCGCCACACTACAAACTGCGTGCCTCATCTCGTATGTGCTGTATGCGAACAATCAAGCGGATTGCTTGAATACCGTCACGTGTACTGCTCCCGCGACCTACGGTATGCTTCGCAGCACAAGTGAAACGGACAGCATGTACTCCGTCTTTGATCCCTTTTCTTCTTCCGCTATGGGGTCTTTGCTCACAAATGTCCAGAACCTTCGTCTAGGGTTGTACCACGATCTCGACAGCATTTTCGAAAATGTTAGGAAAACGGCTGCATCGGATGCGCGGACGGTGGAGCTTTCGCGGCGCTTCGTCATGTGGGCTGGTATCTTCACCTTTCTGGTGCTCCTCTTTGCCGTGCTGGTGATTCGGGGGCTATTGTTTGGGAATAGCATCTTCTCCGTGTTTGCTTGAAGAACTATCAGTTTCAGTTAGCCTCAGGCATATGCACTCCTCCGTCTCGGGTGGGGCCCATCCCCTCAACGTGACCAGCACAAGAAGAAAGTCAAGGGAGAAAAATGGGCACCTAACCGTATTTCTGCGGCATCACGAATGATGTGCAACTCATGCTCCCGTAGGTAGAATCTTTGCTTCTATATGCAGAAATAAATGTGGTTTACATTTATTGTAGGTGAAATCAGGGCTGTAGATTTACAAATAACAATAGCATCGTTTCAGTTCATACTTCCATTAATCTGCTATGACGTACTCGTCCGACGTGATTGCTGCTGGGTACTCATCCTGCCGGTGTCTAGACCAACGGCTGACGAACCACAAAGATGCTGTATTTCTCCTCTTCTCCATTTTTTCTTTATTACGGTTTCTTAATTGTTTCATCAGACCTCAAGAATGAGCGCTGCTGTCCCGAAGCTCTTTAACAAGTGGTCCTTCGATGGGCTGCAGGTGAACGAGATCGCCCTCCGTCACCACATCTCCCTGACCCCCAGCTACGTGCCGCACTCCTCTGGGCGCTGGCAGAAGAAGCGCTTCCACAAATCTCGTATGCCGATTGTGGAGCGCCTGACCAACGGGCTGATGTTCAAGGGCCGCGGCAACGGCCGTAAGCTTCAGGCTGTCCGCCTTGTGAAGCACACCCTGGAGATCATTCACCTCCTGACCGATGAGAACCCCATCCAGGTGGTGATCGACGCCGTGTCGAAGGGTGCCCCTCGCGAGGATTCTACCCGCGTTGGCTCCGGTGGTGTTGTCCGCCGCCAGGCCGTCGATGTGTCTCCCATGCGCCGTGTGAACGAGGCCATCTACCACATGTGCAAGGGTGCCCGCGAGGCGTCCTTCCGCACCCTCAAGACGCTCCCTGAGTGCCTTGCGGACGAGATTGTGAACGCATCCAAGGGTAGCGCCAACTCCTTCGCCATTAAGAAGAAGGATGAGGTCGAGCGTGTGGCCAAGGCTAACCGATAAGCCTTTTATCTTGAGCTCAGGGATTCATTTGTTTTTTCTCATTTCTTAGATAAACTATAACAGATTGCATCCTCTTGGTGGAGGGCCTCAACACCGATCCTCTGAATTCTTGGAGACCACCTATGAAATATGTGAACCATACAAACAATTTCTGTTCTGACGCATGCTAATTTTTTCTTTCTGTATTTTCAATTCTTGTGCGAGAGAATAATGATAGCTTATTATTAATGAGGTCCGCTGAGATCGTTTAGCTTCCTTGTTGTGCGTTGGACCAGCCTTTCCACCTATTTTTTTTTTTTTTTTAAGCGCGGGCGTATACGTGACAGTGCAGGAGATAGACTGTTTAACATGTCAAACTTCGATTTCAAGTCAAGAATAGAACAACTAACGGAAGACAACGCGTTTGTCAACGTTAATGACGTACTAAAACATGATGGCCATAGAAGCGACTTGACTACTTCAGGGACGGATCTATCGGTTTCTTTCTTGGATGAGAGCAATGCTGGGCAGCCAGCGCTTAAAGGTCTCACCGATGGGGCCCTGCGCTTCAATCTCACCTCCGCCCTGGCGGACCAGGATCGTGCGTATCGCGACTGGGTGGGCCAGCTGAAGTGGCGGCGGGCAGACGTGCACCGTTTTGATCGGGTAGAGTGCCCGTTAGACGTAGGGGCCGCTCTCGCAGAGGTAGAGAGAGAGACACAGCTGCTCCATCGCTGGAAACGGCGCCTCATTTACGGCGATTCTTGCTCATCTGCTATAGATGAATATGTGAGTCGGTGCCCTAGCTTCGAAGCGATGACCGCTCCTTCCATTGAGCGCCGGATGAGAAATCGCAGGCGATTGAGCAAAAAGGTTAAACAAAAGTTGCACATATTGCGAGAAGACACTGTTGAGCACGGATCGAAGCATCACGGGCTCTGCTCTGTTTGCCTTCTGCCAGCAAACTATCGCTGTTTGCGGTGCCGAAGGGCTTTGTTTTGTTCTGCGGAGTGCTTCGCAAGCCATGAATCCACTAGATGCCTGAAGTACACAGTTTAGTTTACATTGATTTATTCGGAACGTATTTGAAGATGCCCCGCTAGAAGAAAACGAGGAGAGAATAATTGTTGTCGCTTCTCTAGAAATCAAAGACTATTTTGATTCGGTCTCTCACCCAAATAACTAGGAGGAGGCTGTTGATTCCAACCTAACCGATTTTTTTTTTTTTTTTTACTGGTGCCATGGATTGCCTACTGCTCTATCTCCTTGTCTTCTACTTTTCTCAATCCAGGATCTAAAAAAAGGAATCCAATCCAACGGCACTGCGCCATGTCTCGCACCCTGAAGGGCGCCTCGTTTTTTCATCGCGGGTTTGATGCAACCATTGTACGGGAGGATCTAGTAAGCCAGGATGAAACACGCCAAGTGCCGGCTCTCATGCAGACTATCGCCTTTATGGCTATGGGAAAGGATATGTCTCCCCTCTTCACGGAAGTCTCTACCCTGACAAGCTCTCATAACACTACCCTAAAACGATTGGCCTATATTTACCTTCAACAGTACAGCCGTGTCCAGCCAGAGAAAGCGGTGCTTCAAGCTGGAACATTCGTGAAAGACACACTTTGCGAATCACCGCTGGCCCGCGGTGCGGGAATAAGATCGATGACATCGCTACAAGTCGCAGTGATCAACGACTTCGTCAAATATCCTCTGCGACGACTACTTGAGGATTCTGACCCGTATGTGAGGAGAAATGCTGTTCTAGGATTTCTAAAGTCTGTTTGCATCTCTCATTCGCTGCTGAACTCTGGGATACTGGAGAAAATCGTTGAAATGCTGCGCGATAACTCACCAGTGGTCGTTGGCGCATGCATTCTCACCTTACAAGAGTTAAGCCAGCGCGGCATAATTACCGGAGTGGAAAAATACTTCGCCGACGCTAAGGATCATTTCGTCCACCTTCTCGACGAATCGACAGAATGGCCTTCTTTCTACATGCTTGAAGGCCTTGCTGACTCGTACAGTGCAAGCCGGAAAGAAGATGCCCAAGTCTTCCTGCAGGACAACGAGGACGTAATCATGCGCGTTCTACCCTTTACATGTTTCACGAACTCTGCACTGGTCGTTGCTGCCTCAAAAGTTATTTGCCAGTTCTTGCTGTGCTGCGAGCGCTGTTTACCACAGCGCGAACGCTGGGAAATCGAAGAACGATTTGGCCCTTGCTTGGTTCGCGCTTTAGTTTCCCAACTTGCCGCCCCGCGATACGAAATACGGTATGTCGTGTTGTGCAATATCCAACTGCTACTCCATACGTCTTTTACACGATTCTTTCAATCACATCTATCAGCCTTTCGGCTACTCTTCACGGACCCGCTCTATGTTAAACTAGAGAAGATTCGTTGCCTGGTACTCCTGGCCAATGAGGATTGTGGTTCCACCATTGTGGAGGAGCTGTACGCCCACGCCGTTTCGTCTGTGCATTGTCTTAGCAGCGAGAGTATCCGAGCCATTGGAACGGTAGCTTCATCGGTGGAGACTCTCGCAGTGCCAACAGTCACCCGCCTGGAGGCGTTGATTGATTCTAAAATCCCGCGTGTGGTGGAGGAGGCAGTGATGGTTCTGCAACAGCTTTTGAGGTACTACCCCAATAGATTTCCGTCTGCTGTACAAACACTCTGCGACGCCCTCCCCACCATCAAAGGTACAGACGCGATCGCAGCTGTTGTGTGGGCTGTTGGTGAACACTCTGACGTCATTCGAAGCCCCATAAGGTTTCTGGAGCCGCTAGTAGAGAAGATGGAGCGTCATTCCTTGCAGCTCCAGATGGCACTGATGGCAGCAGTCGCCAAACTATCCGTCCAAGCGGAGAGAGGAGATGCCAACAGAGACCGCGAAAAGAGTGAGAGAGCACTCCAAGTGATTCTTAATTTCGCCGTACAGGCACCGGAGCCCATGCTGCGAGATCGTGCACTCTTCTACCTCCGACTCTTGGTCCTTGATCCGCTAACGGCTAGTCGCATGTTGGGGGACAAGGCGGTGCCACTGGAAATTAAAGGAGAGAATCCAGAGAGGCAGAGCATGAGAGGTATGCTAGGAATGATGGGAACCTTAGTTTCTGTCAAACACAAACCTATTTCGTTAGTGCTCAATGGAGACTCGGTGGATGCGGTTCAGGATTCCGAGACGGATGAGGATGAGGATGATGAGGCTATCGAGGAGTCTCGTCCAGTGGACATGGACCCCGTTGAAACGACGAAACCTTCTGGTAGTGCAACCCCACCACTAAAAAGCTCAACGACATTCACTACCGTTCTCTCACCTGAAGAGACGAACGGACTGCGAATGGAAATGGGGTGGGACCAACTGGCATCTAAGCTAGTTCTTGTTGTGCGTTTGAGCCTTCTCACAGGTGAGGATTTCGTATCACAGGTAGTAGTAGAAGACCTCCAGTTGAATCGCAACGCCTTTGGCTTAGGCGTCGGGCAAGTTTTCCCCGTCACCAAGCTCTCTCTCAGCGACACGGAGGCTGAAGTAAACCTCCTCATCAGTAGCAACAACAGGTCGCGCCTTGCGGCAGGGATTGAAGTAGCGGTGAACATTCAGCCAATCGGTCTCCGGCGTTTTCTCGCCCCGCCTGTCCCACCCTTATACTTACTACTCCCCCCTTTGCACATGGACAAAAGCACCTACGCCCAGTTACGCGCGCACCACACCGCCCCTGCCTGGATGCTTCCTTCTTATACAGCGCCAGTGAAGTGCGCTTCATCCCGACTGTCTGTCAATACCTTTCGTATGTTCTCCTTAACGCTTGTTCACCGTGTTGTGGAGAATGGCGATACTGGCATTTTCCTCTACGGAGAGACCACCAGCCACGAACACCTCCTATACGAAATTACAGTATCCAATGACACCGTCACTTACATGTCTGTCTTTGCCAAGGAAGCTCCGATTGCACTTTTCTTTGGTGAATATCTCCTCCATTTGCTGCGTCGTATCACTCATTGACTTCAACGAAACTCCATGTTACACACGAAGAAAGTGTATTGCTATTTTTGCTCTAAGAGAATTTCCAGGGTTCCATATCCTGGAAAATATAATCAACGACTCGTTATATGCCCTGCAAAGATACCTCTTCCAAAAAAGGCCTCCATTCACTGTCACCCATCTCCTCTTACCACCATTCTCCTCCCCTACTGTTTGTCTTTTTTTTTTCCTCTGTTGTGGCGCTCTTGTGTGTATTTCCCTAACATTAGTTTTCGCTCTCTCTCTCTCTCTCAACTACCCCTTACCCATGGATCCCTCCAAGAAGCATGTGTACTACTTCGGCGGCTCGAAGGCCGATGGCCACCGCGGCATGAAGATGCTGCTCGGTGGCAAGGGAGCTAACCTCGCCGAAATGGTCAACATTGGCATCCCTGTCCCCCCCGGCTTCACCATCACCACTGAGGTGTGCGCCGCGTACCAGGGTACGAAGCAGGTTCCCGAGTGTGTCCAGGAGCAGGTCCGCCAGAACGTCGTGAAGGTGGAGAACGAGATGAAGAAGAAGTTCGGCAATCCGACCAACCCCCTTCTCTTCTCCGTGCGCTCCGGTGCCGCCGCCTCCATGCCTGGCATGATGGACACCGTCCTGAACCTTGGCCTGAACAAGCAGACAGTAGAGTCCATGGTGCAGCGCAACCCCCAGCAGGCTCGTTTTGTGTACGACGCGTACCGCCGCTTTATTACCATGTACGCCGACATTGTGATGCAGGTCGGCCGTGAAGACTTCGAGCACGCCCTCGGTCGTCTGAAGGAGAAGCGCGGGACAAAGTTCGACACGGACCTGAGCGCCGACGACCTCAAGAGCCTGGTGGCCGAGTACCTCGTTCTCTTTGAGAAGAAGGCCAACCGCCCCTTCCCCCAGGATCCTTGGGAGCAGCTGTTCGCTGCCATCCGCGCCGTGTTCCGCAGCTGGGGTAACCCCCGCGCTGAGATGTACCGTCGCCTCAACCACATCACTGGACTCATCGGCACTGCCGTGAACGTCCAGGCGATGGTGTTCGGTAACCTGAGCAACCGGTCTGCGACTGGTGTCGCCTTCTCCCGCAGCCCCTCCACCGGCGAGAACTTCTTCTACGGCGAGTACCTCGTCAACGCCCAGGGTGAGGATGTGGTGGCCGGTATTCGTACCCCCAGCAGATCGGCAAGGCGCTCTCTCTCAAGTGGGCGAAGGAGCACAACGTGTCCGAGGAGGAGCGCGTCCGCCGCTACCCCTCCATGGAGGAGTTCATGCCCGATAACTACCGTCTGCTGTGCGACATCCGCCAGAAGCTGGAGAACCACTACCACGACATGCAGGATATTGAGTTTACCGTGGAGGAAGGCCGCCTCTGGATGCTGCAGTGCCGCAACGGCAAGCGCACCATCCAGGCTGCTCTCAAGATCGCGATCGACATGCACAAGGAGGGCCATATCAGCAAGGAGGAGGCCGTACTCCGCGTGGACCCCGATCAGGTGGACCACCTGCTGCACCCCACGATCGAGGCCAGCTCTGCCGCCAGCGTGAAGCCCATGGGCAAGGGTCTTGCTGCCAGCCCCGGCGCTGCCGTGGGCCAGGTGGTGTTCGATGCGGAGGCCGCCAAGATGTGGGCTGCGAAGGGCAAGAAGGTGATCATGGTCCGCCTGGAGACCTCCCCCGAGGATCTCGCCGGCATGAACGCTGCTCAGGGTATCCTCACTGCTCGCGGTGGTATGACCTCCCACGCCGCCGTCGTTGCTCGCGGTATGGGCAAGTGCTGCGTGTCCGGCTGTGGCGATATGGTGATCAAGGGCAAAGAGTTCTCTCTCAACGGCCAGACGATCCGCGAGGGCGAAGTGATTACCCTGGACGGTACCCGCGGCCTCATCTACAAGGGCGCCCTCAAGCTCCAATCCGCCACCCTCCAGGGCGACTTCGACACGATCATCAGGTGGTGCCACGAGGTCAAGCGCCTTGGCGTCCGCGCCAACGCCGATACCCCTGAGGATGCCGCCAAGGCCCGTTCATTCGGTGCCGACGGCGTGGGTCTGTGCCGTACCGAGCACATGTTCTTCGAGGGCACTCGTATCGATGCGATCCGTGAGATGATTCTGGCGGACACTCGTGAGGGCCGCGAGGCGGCTCTGAACAAGTTGCTGCCCATGCAGCGCGGCGACTTCGTCGGCCTGTTCCGCGCGATGGACGGCCGCCCCGTGACCATCCGCCTCCTGGACCCCCCGCTGCACGAGTTCGTGCCGCACGACACCGCTGCCCAGACCGACCTGGCCCAGAAGCTCGGCGTCTCCGTGGAGAAGGTGAAGAACCGTGTGAAGGCTCTGCACGAGATGAACCCCATGCTCGGTCTCCGTGGGTGCCGCCTTGGCATTACGTACCCCGAGATCTACAACATGCAGGTCCGCGCTATCATGGAGGCTGCTCTGGAAGTGTCTAAGGAAGGCAAGACGGTGACCCTGAGATCATGATTCCCCTGGTGGGCAAGAAGGAGGAGCTCATGTTCTCCAAGGAGCAGGCCGTGAAGACCGCCGAGGCTGTACTGGCCCAGGGCGGCAAGCGGGTGCACTACCTTGTGGGCACCATGATCGAGGTGCCTCGTGCTGCCCTGACGGCTGACGAGATTGCGGAGGAGGCTGACTTCTTCTCCTTCGGCACCAACGATCTGACCCAGATGGGCTGCGGCTTCTCTCGCGATGATGCCGGTCAGTTCCTGCGACTGTATGGCGAGAAGGGCATCTACGACCGCGATCCCTTCCAGTCCCTCGATCAGAAGGGTGTTGGCCTCCTTGTGCAGATGGCCATCAAGAAGGGCCGCGGCGTGAAGCCCATGCTCAAGATGGGCATCTGCGGCGAGCATGGCGGTGACCCCAAGACCATTCAGTTCTGCCACAACTCTGGCCTGAACTACGTGTCATGCTCTCCCTTCCGTGTGCCCGTGGCCATCGTTGCCGCTGCCCACGCTGCTGTGAACGAGAAACTGGCCCGCGAGGAGAGGAACAAGGCTCTTGCTGGCAAGTCCAAGCTGTAAGCAGCGGGTGCCAACGCCACAAATGCCACCCTCTGGATGCTACAGGAAGACAGCGAGCTGCTACTCATTAATTCCCCACCATAACGCCTAGGTGGTAGTGCTGCAGCAGCAATGAGAACAGAGAAAAGACTAATCTAAAACGGAGCCGCGCGTATGATTACTCAGAAATTTCCTATTTATCGGATTTATATGCTCTGGAATCCGTTCCAGCACTATTTTTCCCTTTTTGTGCTTTTTCTACAGCTATACGGTCTATTCTTGACTCCACCTATACACCAAATCCTGCGTATGCAGCTGAGGGCAATTAGAGCATGTCGCAGGAGGCCTCATTTCTTTTCATTTATTCTCGAAGATATGTTTTATTTTCAAATGAGGAGCGGTGGATAGGGCGATCTTTTTTTTTCTCTCCACGATCAATAATAAAAAGAAAAAAAGAAGTTAAATATTTTAAGCTTATCTATTTTTGAATTTTTAATATAAGAAAAAAAAGATAGCAGTGTCCAAACTTACGTCCGACTTCTGGATGTGGTGCCTACATTCTGGTGGATTCAGTTGTGGCTATTTTTTGTCCAAGAACTTTATAATTTCTTCTCCTCCCCTATTGTTTGTCTTTTTTTTTCCTCTGTTGTGGTGCTCTTGTGTGTATTTCCCTAACAATAGTTTTCGCTCTCTCTCTCTCTCAACTACCCCTTACCCATGGATCCCTCCAAGAAGCATGTGTACTACTTCGGCGGCTCGAAGGCCGATGGCCACCGCGGCATGAAGATGCTGCTCGGTGGCAAGGGAGCTAACCTCGCCGAAATGGTCAACATTGGCATCCCTGTCCCCCCCGGCTTCACCATCACCACTGAGGTGTGCGCCGCGTACCAGGGTACGAAGCAGGTTCCCGAGTGTGTCCAGGAGCAGGTCCGCCAGAACGTCGTGAAGGTGGAGAACGAGATGAAGAAGAAGTTCGGCAATCCGACCAACCCCCTTCTCTTCTCCGTGCGCTCCGGTGCCGCCGCCTCCATGCCTGGCATGATGGACACCGTCCTGAACCTTGGCCTGAACAAGCAGACAGTAGAGTCCATGGTGCAGCGCAACCCCCAGCAGGCTCGTTTTGTGTACGACGCGTACCGCCGCTTTATTACCATGTACGCCGACATTGTGATGCAGGTCGGCCGTGAAGACTTCGAGCACGCCCTCGGTCGTCTGAAGGAGAAGCGCGGGACAAAGTTCGACACGGACCTGAGCGCCGACGACCTCAAGAGCCTGGTGGCCGAGTACCTCGTTCTCTTTGAGAAGAAGGCCAACCGCCCCTTCCCCCAGGATCCTTGGGAGCAGCTGTTCGCTGCCATCCGCGCCGTGTTCCGCAGCTGGGGTAACCCCCGCGCTGAGATGTACCGTCGCCTCAACCACATCACTGGACTCATCGGCACTGCCGTGAACGTCCAGGCGATGGTGTTCGGTAACCTGAGCAACCGGTCTGCGACTGGTGTCGCCTTCTCCCGCAGCCCCTCCACCGGCGAGAACTTCTTCTACGGCGAGTACCTCGTCAACGCCCAGGGTGAGGATGTGGTGGCCGGTATTCGTACCCCCCAGCAGATCGGCAAGGCGCTCTCTCTCAAGTGGGCGAAGGAGCACAACGTGTCCGAGGAGGAGCGCGTCCGCCGCTACCCCTCCATGGAGGAGTTCATGCCCGATAACTACCGTCTGCTGTGCGACATCCGCCAGAAGCTGGAGAACCACTACCACGACATGCAGGATATTGAGTTTACCGTGGAGGAAGGCCGCCTCTGGATGCTGCAGTGCCGCAACGGCAAGCGCACCATCCAGGCTGCTCTCAAGATCGCGATCGACATGCACAAGGAGGGCCATATCAGCAAGGAGGAGGCCGTACTCCGCGTGGACCCCGATCAGGTGGACCACCTGCTGCACCCCACGATCGAGGCCAGCTCTGCCGCCAGCGTGAAGCCCATGGGCAAGGGTCTTGCTGCCAGCCCCGGCGCTGCCGTGGGCCAGGTGGTGTTCGATGCGGAGGCCGCCAAGATGTGGGCTGCGAAGGGCAAGAAGGTGATCATGGTCCGCCTGGAGACCTCCCCCGAGGATCTCGCCGGCATGAACGCTGCTCAGGGTATCCTCACTGCTCGCGGTGGTATGACCTCCCACGCCGCCGTCGTTGCTCGCGGTATGGGCAAGTGCTGCGTGTCCGGCTGTGGCGATATGGTGATCAAGGGCAAAGAGTCTCTCTCAACGGCCAGACGATCCGCGAGGGCGAAGTGATTACCCTGGACGGTACCCGCGGCCTCATCTACAAGGGCGCCCTCAAGCTCCAATCCGCCACCCTCCAGGGCGACTTCGACACGATCATCAGGTGGTGCCACGAGGTCAAGCGCCTTGGCGTCCGCGCCAACGCCGATACCCCTGAGGATGCCGCCAAGGCCCGTTCATTCGGTGCCGACGGCGTGGGTCTGTGCCGTACCGAGCACATGTTCTTCGAGGGCACTCGTATCGATGCGATCCGTGAGATGATTCTGGCGGACACTCGTGAGGGCCGCGAGGCGGCTCTGAACAAGTTGCTGCCCATGCAGCGCGGCGACTTCGTCGGCCTGTTCCGCGCGATGGACGGCCGCCCCGTGACCATCCGCCTCCTGGACCCCCCGCTGCACGAGTTCGTGCCGCACGACACCGCTGCCCAGACCGACCTGGCCCAGAAGCTCGGCGTCTCCGTGGAGAAGGTGAAGAACCGTGTGAAGGCTCTGCACGAGATGAACCCCATGCTCGGTCTCCGTGGGTGCCGCCTTGGCATTACGTACCCCGAGATCTACAACATGCAGGTCCGCGCTATCATGGAGGCTGCTCTGGAAGTGTCTAAGGAAGGCAAGACGGTGACCCCTGAGATCATGATTCCCCTGGTGGGCAAGAAGGAGGAGCTCATGTTCTCCAAGGAGCAGGCCGTGAAGACCGCCGAGGCTGTACTGGCCCAGGGCGGCAAGCGGGTGCACTACCTTGTGGGCACCATGATCGAGGTGCCTCGTGCTGCCCTGACGGCTGACGAGATTGCGGAGGAGGCTGACTTCTTCTCCTTCGGCACCAACGATCTGACCCAGATGGGCTGCGGCTTCTCTCGCGATGATGCCGGTCAGTTCCTGCGACTGTATGGCGAGAAGGGCATCTACGACCGCGATCCCTTCCAGTCCCTCGATCAGAAGGGTGTTGGCCTCCTTGTGCAGATGGCCATCAAGAAGGGCCGCGGCGTGAAGCCCATGCTCAAGATGGGCATCTGCGGCGAGCATGGCGGTGACCCCAAGACCATTCAGTTCTGCCACAACTCTGGCCTGAACTACGTGTCATGCTCTCCCTTCCGTGTGCCCGTGGCCATCGTTGCCGCTGCCCACGCTGCTGTGAACGAGAAACTGGCCCGCGAGGAGAGGAACAAGGCTCTTGCTGGCAAGTCCAAGCTGTAAGCAGCGGGTGCCAACGCCACAAATGCCACCCTCTGGATGCTACAGGAAGACAGCGAGCTGCTACTCATTAATTCCCCACCATAACGCCTAGGTGGTAGTGCTGCAGCAGCAATGAGAACAGAGAAAAGACTAATCTAAAACGGAGCCGCGCGTATGATTACTCAGAAATTTCCTATTTATCGGATTTATATGCTCTGGAATCCGTTCCAGCACTATTTTCCCCTTTTTGTGCTTTTTCTACAGCTATACGGTCTATTCTTGACTCCACCTATACACCAAATCCTGCGTATGCAGCTGAGGGGAATTAGAGCATGTCGCAGGACGCCTACTTTTAAAGGTAAAATCCTCTTATCTTACCTCTGAAGATTGTGCTTACTGATGAGAAATACTTCTTTTTTTTTCTGATGGTGGCAATGAGAAATAATATAATAATATGATAATTGTACGAGTGACGCTGACGAGATATTATGTGGTGTAGAGGAAGGAGCTGTGTTCTAAAGCAGAATAATAATAATAATAATAATAATAAATCTTTGCGTTGTAAAAATTGGTACTTCTTCTCTCTTTTCGTTTGCTTTGTTGTTTTCTTTTTTTCTATGATGTAAGTCAGTGGAAGTTAAACGGAGTTTGCGCCTGTTTAGAGGCTCGACGGGCAATCTAGTACATCTTACATTCGTAGGTGGTGCGTGAGCCGTGGTGTTCACGCGGAGAGGGTAGAAGGCGGTTAGTGGCTGCTGGTGGCAGGGGAGTTGCATGAGGAGCTCGCAGCCGGACTTGGAAATTCTCCAGTCGCGCCGAATCCACTGTTAAATTTCAGTGAGCGGCACAGTGGAAATGCCCGCTCGGGAGAGCGGGAGTACTGCGGAGCCGAGCTTCTTGCTTATTACACAAAATATTGGAAGCATCGAAGGAAAGGTCAAGGATCGTGATAGCGTGCGGAGTTCAAAATGCGCACGAGTGGATCATCCATTAGGTTCAGAAGCGTCGAATCGCGAAGTTTGTGAACTTTCTGAGGAAGCTACACATTGCTTAGAGGCAGCAATAACAGATCTCCGAGAGTGGATATTTTTGCTTAGCTTCCGACTGCAATGCGGTGCAAACGTCAGGGAGGGAGCTTCCCGAGAGGGTCACTCCGCTGCACACTCCTCTACCCCACCGTGCCTTGCAGATGTTATCGTGATCCATTTTCAAGAAATCGGGGGAAAGGGACGCAGCATTCCGCTGAACCGGGCCCTGGGAGAGCTCGTCTCGACCCGGCTTCTGCCAGAAGCTGGGTGGAACAGCGGCCTTCTGATGGACGATGAGGATCCCAAAAGGTTCACAGCTCTCGGTACGGTTATTTTTGTCTCGAAGCGATTGTGCCCAGTGACCAGCATGCTCTCCGTGCCACACAAAACGTATGTTGCTCTTGGCGACGATCCGCAGACGTATGGAGGGTCAGCTGGCAACCTGTTCCATGGCGGACGTTTCCAGTGTGCACGCAATTCTCGAAAGGGCTTTCTGCTAACAAGCCTGAGGATTGGAGGTACTCGCTGGTCGTTCTGTAATTGCCACCTGTACCACGATGATCTCAACACAGAGGCAACAGCCATAACTCCTAGTCGGTACCATACGCAACGCAAGGAGGGGTTTCTCGAATTGATCTCGTCATGCCTGGCAGTGATCCACCCCAATGACCCGCTATTTGTCTTTGGCGATTTCAATACCCGACTGGACGGAAAGTCCCTGGTGGAGTTTGCAAAGATGGAGTTCGACATGGATGTAGTGCCTTCCCCCAAGTCCCTTACATGCCCCGTTGCATTTTGGAACTTGTTCCGAGATCAGAAGAAAGCTCAGAACATCCGTGCACAGTTTGACAAGGAACCCCAGCTCCTGTTGGACGCTGCAGCAGCAAGCTACGGCGTCCAACTCGGGGAGATGAAAGTGAACTTTTCACCTACATTCAAGCTCCTCAGTTTCGATAAAGCATTCGACAAGCGACAACCATCTCCACCGAGGGAGTACTCTCCCAATCGTTTCCCTGCATGGTGCGACAGAATTTTCTTTAATCCTGCGGGGCTCCGCGCCGCGACACAGCTCCTGCCATCCTCATCTGAAAAGAAAGGGTCAAAGGTGGCTCTCTACAACAGCATTTCCATTCCATTCACAGATCATGACGGTGTTTTTATGGCCTTCTAGCCCTTTCTGTGCGCCGTCCCTGGAACACAGTACAACCAAAAGTAGCTCAAAAAAGAAACCAACAACAACAACAAACTGAACAAAAAAAAAATATGAGGACCATTTGGTTCCTTTCCAGCGCTGGGAAAATAATAAATGAATAATAAATACCCTTCCTTCCTCCAAATCGAATGAAACTGAGAAAATCTGCGGCAGCATGTCGTGCCTTCTTTGTGCCCTCCTTGGCTTGGATTTCTGGTTTGCCTGTTTCTCTATCCAAAGTACGTGTTACTGAAGCGGCACTGAGCCTCCTGCTTTCACACACCATACACAGTATGGATATGTTAACTATCTAAACTTTTATCTTGTATGCTTCTCTTGGTGGGTTATCCCAGCACTTTCACACAAGGAGAAGAGAACTGCAACTATTCGTAAGGCCCATAATTGGGGGTATCAAGCCTCGCTGTGGTCTCTAGGTAGGCATCACAGCTCTCCACTTTTGTTTTCGCTTTAAATATTCAACATTAATCATTTAGGTCACCAAAGTGACAAGCCAGTGAAGCCTTACACGTGTGCTTGCTGATAGGGAGGGAGAGTGTCGAGGTAAAGCATGAGTAGTCCCAATAACTCCGGCCTCGCAGATGACTCCAGCTACGATGAACAGCTTCAATCTTCTCATGATACCAGCACCATGTCGGAGGAGAACGTTGACGTGCAACATAGTTTCGCTGTGCAAGATAGGACCACCGATCGCCGTCCGAGCTACGATTACCTTTTTCCAGTCTTTGGTAGACTGGAACATGTTAGCCTCGCCGATGATTTCCGCTCGCTGTACTGTCTTTATGCGGATTGCGTGAAGGGATTTATGGCGGATGTCCTCAAGGAGTTAAAGGCTTACATGAAAGCCCATCCAAAGAGGAATAGCGGGGAGGACATCATTCTCGCTTATGAATATCTAGTGAAACATGTGGGGGACAGCAGCATTCCGAGTAGCTTTTTGTTTGATCCAGGAAACGCTTGGCCTATGGGCGTGCTGTTTCTAGTGTGTCAGTTTGTTGCGAAGGCGGAGTGCACTGGGGGTACCATCAACGCTACGAAAGAGGAGAAGAATGCATCCGTGGAGGAGAAGCGAAAGGTGGACCTCAACTATCAGAATCTCTGCAAAACACTACGGACAAGTGGGATTTTTGTAGTTGGGAAGGGAGCACTAGCTGCTTTTGCGGTCTCCATGGCCCCCAACAAGGGGGATTTGCCCCGCACGACGGCAGAGATGTATGTAGCTGCCTTTGATGTGGGGATGTCGCACCGTTACGTCTTCCGCAACGTATTTGGACGTCACTTCACGGATTCCTGTTCTATCTTTACGGTTGGGCTGACGATGATGGGACTTCGTGTGTTACTGCAGCATGTTAACAAGGGCTCCTATGTAAACGGGAGGTTCTTCCCGCCGTATTCTGTTTTAGTACCTACCACGATATTCAGCGCACACTGCATCGTTGTCTCAGGTCACCCGATAGATCTCACGCGTCTACGGCTGATCCTTCGTGCCTACTCCCAGAAAACAGGAGCCCGTGTAAAGTTTGTGGACATCCAGGAATCCTGCCCTCAGAACCATCATTATCTGAATGACTCTGTTTATTATGATTTATTGGTCCGCTGGCAGAACGAGGGGGTCGTGCTGGATCAAAAGCGACTGAGTGTAGCAGTGTTCTCTCCTGTGACAGGAACGAAGTGGGACAAGGATTGCAAGTGCCCTTCTTTCTTAACTTTTCAACAAGAAGTCGCATTCGCCCTCACTTGCGACAGCCACGTGCTGTGGTATTCCATGCAACACATGGATACGAAGCACGACTTTATGGTATCCGTGGGTGGGGAGCACTTCAACATTGCTGATGTACTGATGTGGGAGATGGAAATCAAAACGCTATGCGGATGGGAGACGGATCTCGAGAAGTATTGCATGGGCGAGACGCTTTACAGTGATTCGATTGGCTGGCGCCACGAGTTTTTCTTCACGCCGAAGCGCAGCATTACACCGAAAGGGGTGAGGAAGAATCTCGAGAGGATGGCTCTCATCAACCGAGTGTGGAAGAGAGCGTATCCGCACAAGAGATCGATTTTAGACGATCGTTCTTCTTTAGTCAAAGTTGAAAACGCCGACAGCGATGACGAGACTGATGAGAACGGTCACGGGGTAGACACTCTCTCAGCAGAAATTCTCTCTGTTTCGTTAGGGTCCGTTTCCCACCAGCGCGGAAACGCACACACCATTAGAGAGCCTTCTGTTGAGGAGCCGCGATACTACTCGAGGTTCATTCAGCTTCTTAAACATGAAATCCCCGTGGATGTGGAGTACCTCAAGAATGCCCAAACCGTAAAGCAAGTGCTGGACCTGTGGATGATTCAATCTTTTCTAAACACTGAGTGGAAGTATAAGGTGGCCAGTGACTCATGTGACGATCGCGTGTTACCCTAATGCGGAGTTGTTCTTTTCGCTTATTTTGTTTCTTCCTGTTTTTTTTTGTTGTTCTTTTCTTGCGGAGCCGCCGACGTTTTGTGCGGTTACTGTCCACACTGCAATTTATCTGTGACGTCGCAGATGCGCGGGTGGGTCAATGCGGGACACCCCTCAACGACGATTATGTGCTTTGCAAAACAAATCGATCGAAGTCACTTGTCAGAAGACCAAAGAAGATTGTGGCTTTCTCCTAGTCTTTTTCATGCGTCACAAGTTTGAATGCCAAACCTCGAACCTATCGTCGCAGTCATCTGATCTTCTGCTCTTCTTTCTGAATCTTTTCTGTTCCCTAAAGTGTGCAAAAACGGTAAAGATGAGTTTTTGATTATTTTTTTTTTCGTTTTCCGAAGAAGTTCTTTTTTCAAGTTCCAGTGTGTATAATACCCTTCTCCTTTATTATCTTCTGAAGAGAAGATTGTCGCCAGCGAAAGGAGGTCTATTATACACCGGTGTCGGCTCTGAGCTGGTTTCTCACACAAACGCAGGACGACATGAAATATACCCGCATTGGATCAGCAGGAAAAAAAAAAAAAAACAACAAAACAAAACAAACAAACAAACAAACAAACCAACCAACAAAAACAAGAAGTGCGCAAACTTGGAATCGGTTTGTGATGGGCTGATGTAGATGAAGGAGCAGATAACGGGTCAGTTGGAACCCCGTGTTGACAATTCCTTGTGGCCACGATGCTAGCTAGTAGAAGCTATAACTAGTGGAAAATATATATATATATATATATATTATTATTATTATTATTATTATTATTATTATTATTATTATTATTTTTCTCTTCCTTTTCCTATTTGACGTTTAAAATCATTGACAAGGAAGAAAATGCCCCTTAACTGTGAGAGGTGGCTGACACCAATGCCCCTGAGGGCCAACGGCTCCATGGAGGTGAAAGCCGTGCCACTCTCTCCCACGATTCTGCTGAGAAGATTCTACTTACCGGGACTTGCAGCAGCTAAGCAAACATCCATTCTGAATGATGAACGAGAGTAAATGCAGTTGCGTGCCGATCAGGTACATCTTCTCATTTTTTTTTTGCTGAAAGAGCATGGAGCAGCGCAAAGTATGAAACACAAAATAACAATTCAATACTGGTACCTTGCCCGATTTTATCTGCCTGCAGCTCTGGGGACGAATGTGAATTTACTCCTGCGGACTTTATTCATGTACCAACCGGGGTGGAGTGGTGGTACACATTGCACACCGGATCGTGACGGTCCCTTCCTTGTACGTTACTACTGTCGCCTTCTCGCTTCTCTCATTTTTGGGTTGCCATTAAGAAGTAGCTGTCCTTCGGCCTTCTCAGTTCCATTGAGAGACTAGAGAGACTGCCTATCGCATTCTTGCTGGGGAAGATGTCCGGGCTTGCCCTTATCAACTCCGGGGCCTCCAAGACGCTGCTACAGTCTGTTGAGCAGCTCCTGGCTGCCCTATCAATTCCGACCACCAGTGCCAGTGTGGCAAAGGAAAATGCGTTGGTCGTCGGGAGCGTGGCTCCTGAAGGTGTTCTTGCCGCCGTTGTGCAGCCACTGAAGGCTTCTCATCCCGCATACGAGAACCTGAAGACGACCATTGTGCGCGCCGTTCTTCCACGTCGCGCCCCTGGGATGGTGCAACTGCGCGATGCGCTGGATGTGTACCACAACTCTGGCATCGACACTTCCGAAGAAGTAAAGCAAGCATCAGAAGCCTTCCATAAGGCGACACAGATCGCCATTCAAGAAGCAAAGAAGCTCCAGGCGGACCATATATCGCTCGTGGTGAAACCAGTGAGCAAGTTCCATCGGCTAAATGATTTATTTATTAAAACTGCATCTGCTGCAGCCAGCGAAGCAGGACTTAATACGGACGTTTTAAACACCGCTCGGGCGGCCAACGAGCTGCTCCTTTTTCCAGAGAAGTACGAGGTCGTGCTGACTAACGACGATCCCGTGTGCGAGAACGTGCAGCTCGCCTTCGCCGGGGCAGTGGGTGGGGTTCCGTCCCGGTACCACATGGTCCAGGGGGGCTTGCTGAGCGGTGGGCACAGTCTCAAGTCTGTCGCCTGGGCGGCCGTTCAAGAGCTGAGGGCGATGGGACTGCAAGACGAAGCTATGCGGGTGGAGCAATCCATCCAGTCGGACTTGTAGGGATGAGAAATTATGACTAGGATTAGTATCACCAATAGTAAACGCTCGTTCGCCTTCGTTTGGCTGAGGATTAGTCGTGAATAATTGGGGGAGAGATACCAGCTTCGGTCCTGAGGTGGTACTCTACCATCATTTTTGCCTTGCATCGAGTTTTAATAAGCGTGCCTCTTCTTTTGGGCCATTTTCTCCCTCTCTGTCTGCTGAATTTGTTCAATAGTATCCATTATTTTTCCCCTCGTTACCGAGCTTTCACTATGTCCCCGACCAACTCCAATTGGATCATGGGGCTCAAGCCGCTCTTTGCCATGCTGCCGGAGGTGGCAAATCCGCGGCGCCTTCCACCCCTTAAAGAACGGATCATGTGGACGGCCGGGGCGCTCTTTATCTTTCTGCTTTGCTGCCAGGTGCCTGTGTACGGTGCACGGCCTGGGAATTCTTCAGACCCGTTCTACTGGATGCGGGTGGTTCTGGCGAGCAACAAGGGGACGCTCATGGAGCTCGGGATCTCCCCTATAGTGACCGCCTCCCTGGTGACGGAGTTCCTGGTGGGGATAAGAGTGATCCGCTATGATCCCAACAACCGCGAAGAACGAGCGGTGTTTGAAGGTCTTCAAAAAGTTATTGCTCTCCTGATCACCGTCGCTGAATCTGTTGCTTACGTGTCCTCTGGGATGTACGGCGAGCCATCTGTGATTGGTCTCCCCATGTGTGGTGCTATTGTGCTGCAGCTCCTTTTTGCTACCGTTATCTGCATTCTGTTAGACGAGCTGCTTCAGAAGGGATGGGGTATTGGGTCCGGCACATCGCTGTTTATCGCAACTAACGTGTGCGACACTATCATTTGGAAGAGCTTTTCCCCCTCAACGATCACGACGGGGCGCGGAGCGGAGTTCGAAGGCGCCATCATCGCGTTCTTCCACCTTCTTGTCACTCGCCGCGATAAGGTCCGCGCGCTGCGCGAGGCTTTCTACAGGCCACAACTTCCCAATTTAACCAATGTTGCTGCTACTATCATGGTGTTCGTGGTTGTCGTGTTTTTCCAGGGCTTCCGCGTTCCGCTGATGACGAAGAGCAAGTTCAACGGCAAGGACCGCCAGCCGTACATGGTGAAACTCTTCTATACCAGCAACATGCCTGTCATTCTGCAAACTAGCGTCGTCTCCAACGTCAACTTTATCTCCCAGATGCTCTCGCGACGCTTTGGAAACCGAAACTTTCTGATTAACCTCTTGGGTCGCTGGGAAGAGCGGGGGTTTGGTGGCGTGGCAGGCCAGGCCTACCCAGTCGGCGGCATCGCCTATTATCTTACGGCACCGGCCACGCTCTACGATATGGTATCGGATCCCGTTCACGCTATGTTCTACATCCTCTTCGTTCTCACGTCCTGCGCTGTCTTCTCTCGGCTGTGGATCACCATCTCTCGCACAGCTCCTAGAGACGTAGCCAAACAACTTGCCTCTCAGGGCCGTTGGCTTCTGCAAGCCCGCGAAAGCGAAGAGGACATGGCTCGGTTGTTGGAGAAGTACATTCCAGTGGCCGCCAGCTTTGGCGGCCTCTGCGTTGGTGCTCTGACCATCGTGGCGGATTTCCTTGGAGCGATTGGCAGCGGGACTGGTATTCTGTTGTCCGTGACAATGATCAATCAGTACTTTGAGATTCTGCAACAGGAGGGCCAGTCGCTGCGGACATTGATGTCGTAGGACACGTGCTGCCGTTGTCTCCCTTGAAGCATAAGGGTAAAATCATTTACAATCACTGCCCAAGCCAAAGCCACCCCCCCTTCTGTATCTCCAAAAGTCCATGTGCCACCCTTGGAACCCTTCCGTGCTGTTAGCCCTTCCTCCATCGCGGGTAGCGTTATTTGGAGCTCGACGGCTTCAGGTAAACTAGTTAACCATATCCAACCCCTTGATAAAAAAACTTTAATTTCTCCATTTACATTTCATGGCGAGACTAATAAAGCAGGAAAAACAACACAAGAAAGACTTTTATTGGCACCTACCAATCTCTTGGGACTGCTGAACGACTTCATCCTTCTCTTCTCCTCCCCTTTCCGGCATCATTTCTCTTCAAGTATCACTTTCTGGTTAAGTACACAATGTTCAAGGCGAACACATAACAACGCAATCGCACGGACAGCTTTTGCCGACAACAGAGATTCAAAAGGGATACAGCCTTCATCTGGTTACTTCGAGGGACTAATTCGAATACGACTACTTACCCGTTGCCCATGCTGCCCAGCAGTTGTTCTTTCTCTTTCGCTTCTAAACTAAGCATTCCCTCCTTCCCACTTCCTGTTCCATCGGAGCAGAGCAGATGCGCACTCAAACCGTGCCACTACCACTCGTGTTGCACAACCGATGCACCGTTCAGAGTGCTCCGCAGCTGCTACCGCCTGCTAAACATCGGTTCTCACCGGAAGCGACTGACTTCCCACTGAGATCGATGCCACTGCAGCCAGAACTGGTCCATTGGCTCGATTGGACAGACAACGATACCGCTGACGCCAAAGAGGATGTAAAAGCGGGAGCCGTAGAGGAGGATACGGGCCCTCTGCCGCAGCATGGAGTGCCGAACCCCGTTGCGCTCCCGGTGCCGGCCAGGAAAGAACACAGAGAGAGCGGCACCGTCCCGATCATTACTGTCTCACCGGAAGCTCCGTACTATCCCCTTTACCAGCCCCTTCCGTCCACTATCCCCTTGTCACCGGAGAGCGCTGCCTTCTCGGTTCAAGAGGAGCTACGAGAGCTCCCCAATCTTGGCTCGACAACCGCATCCAGCACGGACTTGGACTTGCCGGAGCAGCCGTGCGCATCGTGTTGCCTGGATCCGGAGAGGAAGAGCCAGTGGTATCTGAACCCGCCCCGGCGCCACGCATTCCAGAGACCGCTGCATGCTTACCAGATCGCTGCTGGGGTCGTGAAGCTCACGGGCCTCGGGATCTTCTGGGCGTGCATAGTCCCAGGTCTTGCGCTGCTGTACCAAGATGGCCATACAGCTGCTCTCACTGAACTCATAGTTTTCTGCATTGTTGTTGTTCTCTTTTCTACCGTACTGTACACCACATGGCTGGTGATCAGCTTCATGGACTGCTCAGACCACGGGACAAGCACGAGCGGGACCCTTTGTGTGTATTGCTGCTATCGTACTCGGGATGGTGCCAAACATTGCAGGGCTTGCAACAAGTGCACCATAGGGTTTGACCACCACTGCAAGTGGCTCAACATGTGCATTGGGGTCCGTAACTATAGATATTTCATGTGCTACATGGTGTCGGCCGCTGGGGGAATGACGACTGCTCTCGTGTCGGGTGTGCTGTTCCTCTCGCAGTGGTGGGACGAGCTGAAGTCGCACTCGCTGTACTTTCGCATTTTACCGTTCTTCCTCATAGTTCTCATGTGCATGGGCATACCTCCGATTGCCCATCTCCTGCTCTTTCACATCCGTCTGATCATCAACCACACAACGACGTACGCGGTCATCCTGGAGAAGCGGCGCAAGAAGTCAGATCAGGACAACGCGGAGAAAATAATATGAGTCTCTCTATGCTGCTTGTGTTCACGTTGTGGGAGGTCTAGATGTTTCGGTGGAGTAAATTTCCCGAAGAATGGGAGATTAAAAAAAAAAAAAACAAGTCTCGTGAAGGCATTAGATATGCTTAGATTGGAAAACGCTGGAGGTGTTGCTGGTCTATGTTGTTAATTGTGCGTGGTAGCTTTGCGGTAAAGTGCTTCTTTATCTTTTTCTTTGGTCGCTATGCCCCTTTTTAAAATATTAGTTATATCTACTCTTCCGCGATAGTGCTATCCAAGAAAGTGAACCGATCTGACAATATTTAGCTTAGTAGTCTGGTAGTGGTCGTAGGATAGTCGCGACGCAGACTATCCGCTGCGTTGTGTATGCGTCCTGCGACGCGCATGTACAGGTTGCAACGTTACGAAGGAACTGCTGCACTCTGTCAAATCTGAGAGGTTCCGTAGCCACGAAGCCTTCCGCATATTTCGTTCCAGCGGCGGAACTACTACCCTCACTCGCCCATGACGGCTCCGCTGACGTTAGAGAACCCTCATGTGGCAACGAGTGCTTCCGCGGACACAGTGGGTGTCCATCCTAAAGTATCGTATCTCACAGCACCTCCCCTGCAAGGGGTACCAAACCCCGTGGCCTCACCAGCTCTGGCAGGAACTGGTGGAAATGGTGCCATTCCAGCGCTTTCTACGGGTTTACCACGAGGGCCGTTTTACCCGTCAATTCAGGGCCTCCCGTCCACTATCCCCTTGTCACCGGAGAGCGCTGCCTTCTCGGTTCAAGAGGAGCTACGAGAGCTCCCCAATCTTGGCTCGACAACCGCATCCAGCACGGACTTGGACTTGCCGGAGCAGCCGTGCGCATCGTGTTGCCTGGATCCGGAGAGGAAGAGCCAGTGGTATCTGAACCCGCCCCGGCGCCACGCATTCCAGAGACCGCTGCATGCTTACCAGATCGCTGCTGGGGTCGTGAAGCTCACGGGCCTCGGGATCTTCTGGGCGTGCATAGTCCCAGGTCTTGCGCTGCTGTACCAAGATGGCCATACAGCTGCTCTCACTGAACTCATAGTTTTCTGCATTGTTGTTGTTCTCTTTTCTACCGTACTGTACACCACATGGCTGGTGATCAGCTTCATGGACTGCTCAGACCACGGGACAAGCACGAGCGGGACCCTTTGTGTGTATTGCTGCTATCGTACTCGGGATGGTGCCAAACATTGCAGGGCTTGCAACAAGTGCACCATAGGGTTTGACCACCACTGCAAGTGGCTCAACATGTGCATTGGGGTCCGTAACTATAGATATTTTATGTGCTACATGGTGTCGGCCGCTGGGGGAATGACGACTGCTCTCGTGTCGGGTGTGCTGTTCCTCTCGCAGTGGTGGGACGAGCTGAAGTCGCACTCGCTGTACTTTCGCATTTTACCGTTCTTCCTCATAGTTCTCATGTGCATGGGCATACCTCCGATTGCCCATCTCCTGCTCTTTCACATCCGTCTGATCATCAACCACACAACGACGTACGCGGTCATCCTGGAGAAGCGGCGCAAGAAGGAAGAGCGAGAGAAGCAACAGGATGAGAAATAACATTTCGGGTTCGCTCTTTTTTTTTGCGTGTGTATAGTTGTCCTTTTTGCTGATGTTGCATTTGTGTGCTGTTGTGGTTGTGCTCCCTGGGATGCCAGGGAAGTGGTTGCAGCTGAGTGAACGTACTGTTCTATGGATATCAAACCAGAGAGAAAGAGATGATATGACGATTATATGTTGATGCGTTGACCCTGTGCAATGAGAATGATTCGGCAGTTAATTAATGATGCATTGGAATTACATGCTAGAAGCTGTTAGTCTCGTTGTTCTCAATAATCTTTTTTTAAGTTTTTAAAAAAGTAGTGGCAGTGTATCTTCTTTCGAGGGGTTTGTGAATGGTTGTGGGTGTCTAGGGTATTGCTTTTATTGCAAGGACACCCTGATTTCTTTTCTTTTCTTTTGCTTAGGGGTGAAAAGCGGTATGAAGCCAAAGAAGCGTGCTTCAACTCCTGAAGCAGCTGCCTTACAGTCCTCCGTTGCGGCAGTGTCTGCCCCTGAGGATCTCCACCCAGCTACAAGTGACCCGACACGAGTGCTCCCACCTATAGAAACAGCAGCGGAACCGGAACGAAGAAAAAAGAGTAGTAGACGCTCGAAATCAGAAAACGAACGTCATCGGCGCAAAAAGAAAAAGAGGAAAAGCGCCTCGGTGGAACACATCGACCCCCTACAGTCCAGTTGCAACGCTTCACCGCAGGAAACCGGAAGAGACTCCGTTCCACCACAGTCTTCTGTACTAACGGAGAGGAATATAAATATAAATATAAACACACGGCCGGATGTGATTGAAAAGGAAAAAGATACCGCTGACGCCAAAGAGGATGTAAAAGCGGGAGCCGTAGAGGAGGATACGGGCCCTCTGCCGCAGCATGGAGTGCCGAACCCCGTTGCGCTCCCGGTGCCGGCCAGGAAAGAACACAGAGAGAGCGGCACCGTCCCGATCATTACTGTCTCACCGGAAGCTCCGTACTATCCCCTTTACCAGCCCCTTCCGTCCACTATCCCCTTGTCACCGGAGAGCGCTGCCTTCTCGGTTCAAGAGGAGCTACGAGAGCTCCCCAATCTTGGCTCGACAACCGCATCCAGCACGGACTTGCCGGAGCAGCCGTGCGCATCGTGTTGCCTGGATCCGGAGAGGAAGAGCCAGTGGTATCTGAACCCGCCCCGGCGCCACGCATTCCAGAGACCGCTGCATGCTTACCAGATCGCTGCTGGGGTCGTGAAGCTCACGGGCCTCGGGATCTTCTGGGCGTGCATAGTCCCAGGTCTTGCGCTGCTGTACCAAGATGGCCATACAGCTGCTCTCACTGAACTCATAGTTTTCTGCATTGTTGTTGTTCTCTTTTCTACCGTACTGTACACCACATGGCTGGTGATCAGCTTCATGGACTGCTCAGACCACGGGACAAGCACGAGCGGGACCCTTTGTGTGTATTGCTGCTATCGTACTCGGGATGGTGCCAAACATTGCAGGGCTTGCAACAAGTGCACCATAGGGTTTGACCACCACTGCAAGTGGCTCAACATGTGCATTGGGGTCCGTAACTATAGATATTTCATGTGCTACATGGTGTCGGCCGCTGGGGGAATGACGACTGCTCTCGTGTCGGGTGTGCTGTTCCTCTCGCAGTGGTGGGACGAGCTGAAGTCGCACTCGCTGTACTTTCGCATTTTACCGTTCTTCCTCATAGTTCTCATGTGCATGGGCATACCTCCGATTGCCCATCTCCTGCTCTTTCACATCCGTCTGATCATCAACCACACAACGACGTACGCGGTCATCCTGGAGAAGCGGCGCAAGAAGGAAGAGCGTGCAAAAGAGCAGGAAAAGATGCAAGCACAACTTTGAGCAGGTCTTTTCAGGGCCCTGTGATACGCGATTTCTTTGTTGAGGAGTTCGGTTGTTGTTGAGCGACGCATAGATTGCTTTAACGTATGTTTGAATACATGGATGAAGTCTGTGATCAAGTGTTATTTCTGCGATTTTTGAAGTTCTGGATGAGTGAGTGGAGTGCTTATTAGTGACTGTGGTGATGAACACAAATGGATATTTTATTTGTCTCCTTCTCTCTGTGTTGTTGTCAGGATAGATCTCTTCATTCCTTTTCTTTTCAAAGCCATACCTTTATTACCGCAGTCAAATGCTTCTTGAGCTATTCATTCTCTTGCTCACCGGCCTCGGTGTATACGGCTGGTACTTCTGCCATTCGTTTAACACGACTCGCAAGACGGACCCACCCGTTGTGCTTTGCACTACACCTTTTGTTGGCCATTTGCTGGATTTTGGCAAGCACCCGCTCAACTTTATGCTGAATGCCAAGAAGAAGTACGGTGGGATCTTCACCATGAACATCTGTGGCAACCGCGTGACTGTTGTCGGTGATGTTCGCGAGCACAGCAAGTTCTTTACGCCTCGTAACGAGGTTCTTTCACCTCGCGAGGTGTACAAGTTCATGGTCCCTGTGTTTGGTGAAGGCGTTGCGTACGCTGCCCCTTACCCACGCATGCGTGAGCAGATCAACTTCCTTGCAGAGGAGCTCACTATTGCGAAGTTCCAGAACTTTGTCCCCGCCATCCAGCACGAGGTTCGGAAGTTCATGGAAGCCAACTGGAACAAGGACGAGGGAGAGATAAACATCCTGGATGACTGCAGCGCTATGATTATCAACACCGCCTGCCAATGTCTGTTTGGTGAAGATCTGCGAAAGCGTCTCAACGCGCGCCAGTTCGCTCAACTCCTCGGAAAGATGGAGGCCAGCCTCATCCCTGCCGCCGTGTTTCTTCCCTGGATTCTTAACCTCCCTCTCCCTCAGTCGTACCAGTGCCGCGACGCTCGCGCTGAGCTGCAGGGAATCCTGAGTGAGATCATCATCCAGCGGGAGAAGGAGGAGGCCCAGAAGGACTCGACTACCTCTGACCTGCTCGCCGGGCTTCTAGGTGCCGTGTACCGCGATGGAACCCGCATGTCCCAGCACGAAGTGTGTGGCATGATTGTTGCTGCCATGTTCGCTGGGCAGCACACATCCACCATTACCGCCACCTGGTCTCTGCTTCACCTGATGGACAAGAAGAACAAGAAGTTCCTCGATAAGCTGCACGAGGAAATCGACGAGTTCCCTGAGCAGTTGAACTACAACAACGTAATGGAGGAAATGCCCTTCACTGAGAGCTGCGCTCGCGAGTCTATCCGCCGCGACCCCCCGCTGGTGGTGCTCATGCGCAAGGTGATGAAGCCCGTGCAGGTTGGAAAGTACACTGTGCCGGAGGGGGACATTATCGCCGTCTCGCCTTGCCTTTCTCATCAAGATGAGGAGGCGTTCCCTGATCCCCGCACCTGGAACCCGGATCGCAACATGAAGCTGATCGATGGCGCCTTCTGTGGTTTTGGCGGTGGTGTGCACAAGTGCATTGGTGAGAAGTTCGGCCTTCTTCAGGTCAAGACCGTTCTCGCAACGATTTTCCGAGACTATGACCTGGAGCTGCTTGGCCCTCTCCCGGAGCCCAACTACCACACCATGGTGGTGGGCCCCACGCAGTCGCAGTGCCGTGTGAAGTACATCAAAAAGAAGCGCGCTTAGTTGTTTCGCATCCTAACTATTTCCAATTTTCTTCATTTTGTTTTTTCTTCCCTTTCCTTTACTTTATATTTATATTACCTACCGATTGTTCATGTTTGACAGCGGTGTACCTTGTGCACCCAACATCAGCGTTTTGTGAAGAAGTACAAACGAGGTCAGGTGGTTATCAGGGTGATGACGGACCTTCTTCTTTTTTTCGTTTGTCCATGTTTCGTCCAAAGCCGTCAAAAAACAAGAAAAAAAAGAAAAAAAATAATGGTCAAACTTGTTGTGATATATATATATATATTTATGTTTAAATGTGTTTAACCCCCCCCTCCCGAGATCAATTCTCTATGGTATATGTATCGCTTTAGTTGTTTTATTCAGTCTCTTCTACATCGCTGTGTGGTTCGGTGAAACTGGAGTAGCGAATTTATCATAGACAAAAAAATGCAGAAGAAAAAAAAATCTACCTATCTATATCCATCTATCTCTGTATATATATATATATATATATATGGAAATCCGTAGAGGAGCTTGTCAATTATGGCGCATTCTGATACTGGATGTTCTGACCTGAGGGAAAAACAAGCAAACACACATAAAAATAAAAAGAAAGGAGTTATTTCCGTACTCGTGCTTGATACTCTCGTGTAAGCCCGTCAAATGAGGCTAATGGGTCTCGGACTCGCACCCACCTTTGACGGTTTTATCGTCCTAAAAAACGACAAAAAACAACCACTTCCAACTTTTTAACACAAGCTCCTATTTCTCCCCTTCTTTTTTTTCTTTTTTGATATATCTTGTGTTGCACTGGAATATGCTTCGGATGCTCTGTGGCACATAACAACAGAAACACTACACTACAAGACACTTTAGAAGATGACGCACTCTGTTGACCTTCAGTGGACGCTGGTTCGCCAGAACAGCAAGTTTCTGCAGAAGCGCGGTGGTATCCGCCTCAGCAACGATCCCTTCAACAACAACGGCAACTGGACCAAGCGCCAGTCCGGATTCCTGAACGACGTCGCCGCTGTGGTGAAGCCGGGGAAGAAGGGCGCCATCGTTGTGACTGTGAAGGATGGCAAGTCCAACAACAAGCCCAAGCAGACCTTCAAGAAGACCTCCATGGCTGCTGGCGTGAAGGCCTCTGCTGTGAGCAAGGCCGTGGCTGCCGTACGCCCCGATCTTGCGGATCTGACCTTCCGCCGTGCCCGTAAGCTGGCTATCATCAACAGCCGCACCGCTAAGGTTTGCGCTGCCCGCAAGGCTCGCTCTGCTGGCATTAAGTTCGCCCGCAAGTCCGTGCGCCAAAGCTTCAAGTGGTTCATGGAACCGTTCGAAAAATGTGCGGCCACCTCATAAGTCAAGTCATGATAAAACAACAAAGCAACTCTGTAGTGAAGTTGATACTCGTTAGGGACCGTGTTATCGAGAGAGTGAGCAACTAATCCAGCAATGCGCTATTCGGGATACTTGGTTTATTGACGTACGTGCCTCTTTCTTTTGTCTCCTTTGTAACAACATCTATTCTCTCTTTGCCATCGCTTTCATGTCGCTGCACTTCTCTCTCTCATCTGTAGCATCCTGTGTGTATTTCCTTGTGGTCACCTCTGCCTAGTACATTGCTGGTGATAGTGAGAAGATTCAAAAGAGTCGATCTACCGTATCAGAGATGAACGTCGCGCAACTCTCGTCCAGCACCTCACTGATAAACACATTGGAGCTCTGCACCGAGAACTGCATGAGAGCGTTATGCGATGGAAGACGTAATCAAGTCAACCGGTCCGCTTCACGACTGTTCCAAAATACCGTGGCAGCCATAACCGGGGAGCTGCTCCTCAACACGCAGAAGGATTATCTTGACGGGATGAAGGTTTCAGATCTTGCCATTCACGACGATCACGACACAGAAGACTTCGCTACACGAACGAAGTTTTTTTTTGAGGATGTGTCTCGAGCCTCCTCCTGCGCTGAGGAGCCCCTACGGCAGAAAAGTTCTCTGCGGAACGCGATGACGCAGTCACCAGTGCCGGCCATCCTGTTTCTGACGGCACTGTGGCTTAGCGCAAAGTTTTGGTACTCACGTCTTTACCAATACCCACTCTCCGACTACTTAAAAAAGATTGAGGAGATTCTTCGGCGCGACAACCATTGTCTTGCCACTGAAGAGAAAGAGGGACATCTCGCCGTGCTCTTGGAGGAGTGGGTCTCTGTTGCCGAACCTCTGTTGCTTCGATGCTCGAATTACACAATTCCGTTGGAGTAGGAGAGAAAAACTGCTGTCTTGCAGCTAAAAGACAAGAAAAAAAGAAGGAAGTATCACCACAGGTAAATATGTATGGAAAGTGAAAATGTGGTCCTCTGTTTCTTTTGTCCATTCCTCACTGAAACACACCTAGTCGGACACAACCGCAATCTTCAACATAATGGTATTTCCTTTACATCTCTTTCCTTATTATTATTATTATTTTTTTTTTTTTATAAATTTATTTTACATTTTTGGTGTTTCAGCGTATTACAAGATGACGCACTCTGTTGACCTTCAGTGGACGCTGGTTCGCCAGAACAGCAAGTTTCTGCAGAAGCGCGGTGGTATCCGCCTCAGCAACGATCCCTTCAACAACAACGGCAACTGGACCAAGCGCCAGTCCGGATTCCTGAACGACGTCGCCGCTGTGGTGAAGCCGGGGAAGAAGGGCGCCATCGTTGTGACTGTGAAGGATGGCAAGTCCAACAACAAGCCCAAGCAGACCTTCAAGAAGACCTCCATGGCTGCTGGCGTGAAGGCCTCTGCTGTGAGCAAGGCCGTGGCTGCCGTACGCCCCGATCTTGCGGATCTGACCTTCCGCCGTGCCCGTAAGCTGGCTATCATCAACAGCCGCACCGCTAAGGTTTGCGCTGCCCGCAAGGCTCGCTCTGCTGGCATTAAGTTCGCCCGCAAGTCCGTGCGCCAGAACCGCAAGTAGTTCACAGTTCCAAGTTGCTGCGTTTCGAATACGCATGTTTCATTTTGATTGATTCTTTGTTACTAAACGATACGATACAGTTTATGGTGCCGCACTCGCACGGCTGACCAGAGCAGTCGGTTATGATTCTTTTTCAGAGGTGTGACGGCGTTTATTTTTCTCCTCTCTTCGCTGTTTCCCTGTTGATTCTC
Source organism: Vickermania ingenoplastis (assembly GCA_010157825.1). Lineage (NCBI taxonomy): Eukaryota > Euglenozoa > Kinetoplastea > Trypanosomatida > Trypanosomatidae > Vickermania > Vickermania ingenoplastis. Next base: position 93,792 of record VFSE01000085.1, on the reverse strand, counting down.
TATGTGTTTTCTTTTAGCTTAACTATTTGATTGCTACATCACACAACTCTATAGGTGCCTCTGTCGATATGCCGCTGAAGACATTCAAGGCGTGTTGTGCATTCGTATGGATACCAGACAAAGATGGACTTTGCCCTATGGTGGTAACAGCAAGTTACGCTGGCTTTGTGGGAAAAAATTTCTCGAATGAGTCCTATTTGGAGATTAGGGCGGTAAACATTCTCGACACCGATGATAGCGAGTCAGAGGTCTGTGCTCGGGAGCAGCTGCCGGCGCAGGCGTGCCGTGTAGACTGGTCCCCCCTGGGCGGCAAGAAAGGAGTCGTAGCGGTTGGGTGCAGTAACGGATCCGTGTACGTTTATGCTGTAGAGGAGCTACTGGCAGGAGGCGGAAGTGCGGCCCTCCTGTGCACCATACATGGAGCTGAAAAAGGATCTGTAAAGGGCTGCCACTTTAACTCGTCGCAGCTGTTTTTAGCTGTCGGACATGACAAGGGCCAGTGGAACCTTTGGAGCCTGCAGCAGCCTAAACATCCTGTGCGGATTAACGCGGATCTCCGTGTTGGGTCCGTATCGCATCTGGCGTGGCATCCGTTTTTTCCCCCGGTGCTATGCATCGTGAGCCCAGATGAGGTGACGGTGTGGAACACTGAAAATCGCTCCGTTGTGAAAACAATTGACACACGGACAATGCGGGCGATGTGTGCAGCTTGGAATCCTCTTGACAACGACAATGCTGATCAGTTGGCAATCGGTTGTGGGAAGGAACCACCGGTCATCCAAATCTGGAATGTGAGCGAGTTCGCTCCCAAGTACGAGCTTGTAGGCCACAGTCGCGCCATCACAGGACTATCATGGTGTCAAATTGGCGATGCCTCGATTCTCGCATCGTGTGACAATGGCGGTGAAATATGCTTATGGGATACCCACAACGGTTACAAGGTAGGGGAAATTCGTTCATCTTATAATATGATCGACCTACAGTGGTGCCCTTCTATACCTTTACTCTTGGCCTTTTCCTCCAGTGAACCCCTCTTCAGCGTGTGCGCGGTGGAAGACGCCATTACAAACGACTCTTTCTACGCTACCATTCAGACGAAAGCAGTCGCACCGCCATGTAGGGCGTCTATCAATATGTTTCGTCACGTGGCCATGCTAGAATCAAACTCGACGAGTGGTGTGACCATAAAGGACGTAAACTTCTTTACTGATAAGAAGGATATGAGTGAGATTGATGATAAGGAGCGAGGAATTCCACAGGAGTTTCTGCGTCTTCCCCAGCAGTCGGGGGAGCGTCCACTCTGGCTCCAGGAAGAGGGCCACTATCTTTTTTGTGCCGTGGAGGCGTCGCGTTCTAGCCGGCAGCCGTTGGTGGAATACCTGCACAGCCTTGCGGAGGAATCAGAGGACGAGGCGTCTAAGGCCGGGGAGGTGACAGCGGGATCACAGATCGATGAGCAGCTCGCGGCCCTCGTGGCGGGTAGACAGATTGCGCAGGCGGTGGATCTATGCCTATCAGAAGAACTCTTCGAGGATGCCTATGCATTGGCTGCGCTATGCGGTGGCGAGCTCCTGCAGAAAGTCCATCGCTATCATCTCAACTTTAGAGCGCAGAATAACCCAGAGCGCAGACATCTGCAGTACGCTTCTGCCATTGCGACAGGCAACTATGAAGATCTACTTCATTCCGGCGCTCCGTGGAAGGAAATGTTGCAAACGATGGCGGAGTACATCGGAGAAGACTTTGGTGCCATTTGCGATCAGCTCGGACAGAGGCTTCTCTTAGAGGGAAAGAAGGAAGGGGCACTCATCTGTTTTGCATATGCACACAACACGGATGCCTGCATCGACTTGTGGCGCCGAGAACAGATGCCCGTAGGAGAGTTAGTTTTTAAGTCCATTTTGCTGGAAGAAGTGACGTCAACGAAATCCCGGAGCCGTTATTTTGCCGAGTGCTTGCACAGGTGTGGGAGTCAACTGGTGCGTGCAGGGGAGTACCAGAGAGCCACGGAATACTTGCGCCGAGCAGCCAGTGTGGGCAACGAGGAGGCTGTCATGCTGTTAGAGCGGTTAATTCCAGGATCGATGAAATTGCAAACCTATCCTCTACCAGATGATCCAAGCCCTGCGTGTGCTTTGCTTTCGGTGCCATCTCGTGGGAGCACACCCAGCGAACCTCCACCATTACAGCAACAGACGCCCTTAACCCAGCCTTATATTCCACCACCTCAGGACTACCGGCCACCTAGCTCCCAGCCACCTCCGTCTGGATTCCCACCAGGCACTCAAACTCGTCTTCATCCTAGCCCCATTTCCACGTACTCTGCCGCAAAAAGAGCGCCATCAAATCCTACCGCAGCAGAACGCCCCACGCCATCAAATCCGATAGCCGCACCACCTCAACAAGGGTACCCACCCCTTGCAACACAGCCCGGGTACCCAGGAGGAGCACCACCACCTCCGCGGCCAGGACCACCGATGGCCAGCCAGCAGGCAACACAGCCCGTGTACCCAGGAGGAGCACCACCACCTCCGCGGCCAGGACCACCGATGGCCAGCCAGCAGGCAACGCAGCCCGGGTACCCAGGAGGAGCACCACCACCTCCGCGGCCAGGACCACCGATGGCCAGCCAGCAGGCAACGCAGCCCGGGTACCCAGGAGGAGCACCACCACCTCCGCGGCCAGGACCACCGATGGCCAGCCAGCAGGCAACGCAGCCCGGGTACCCAGGAGGAGCACCACCACCTCCGCGGCCAGGACCACCGATGGCCAGCCAGCAGGCAACGCAGCCCGGGTACCCAGGAGGAGCACCACCACCTCCGCGGCCAGGACCACCGATGGCCAGCCAGCAGGCAACGCAGCCCGGGTACCCAGGAGGAGCACCACCACCTCCGCGGCCAGGACCACCGATGGCCAGCCAGCAGGCAACACAGCCAGGGTACCCAGCGCAGTGGGTCCAATAAGTATGATTCTCGGTGCACTCTCCTTCACTTTTATCGCTGTTACCTTCCTGTTTAAGCAACAGAGTGAGTCCACGTATCTCTTGATGGTTGGTGTCAAGAATCACGACGAACACCTACGGTCTAACGTCTACTCGCGGTCACATTTTTTTCTCCCCCTTTTTTCTTGCTGAATTTTACCTTAACCCATTGTCTTCTTCTTTCCCCTCCTTGTTTTTCTTATATTTGCTTTATTCATATGTGTTGAATCAAAGAGGAAAATAAATTCAATTAACAAATAACAACAGTAACAGAAAAAAAATCCTGATAAATGTCTTGGCAGCAGCCGTGGGGAAACCAGTACAACCAGTACAACCACTACACAGACCCACAAGCTCCTCTGGATGGCGCTAATTCAAGAGGAAACGCGCAGCAACCGGCCTACAATGGCTTGGGGTACGCTCAACCTGGAGGGTACCCTTCCCAGGGAGGATACAGCAACTACCAAGGCGGATATGCTCAGCCTCCACTCGGCCAAGATGTCTACAACAACGGTGGCTACAATCCAGAGTACAACCGCGGAGGGTACTACCCCGCAGGGCAGGGGTACTCGCAGGGTGGATACGGCCGTGGCCGCGGAAACTTCAACAGCCAACAAGGCCCTCACCTCCAGGAGAGCCGACCACAGCCGCAGAATGTAAGACCGGAGAAGCAGAACTTCCCGGCCCCGGCCTCACCAGAAGTGCCGTCACCCACACCAGCACTGGACGTGACGGCAAAGTTGTCCGCCGGGGGCGGTGGAGTTGGCTTCGTACCTCCTCCAAGAAAGAAAGGTGGCGCCAGCCTCTCTATTGGGAAGGCCAAGAAGACTGAGACAGCTGCTAACGAACAGTCACCAACAGAAAAAAAGGAGGGCAGCCCCGTCTCACCCACCCCCCCAGCCGACACAACGGGTAGCACATCCAACAAGGCCTCTCCCATGCCGCAGGGATCGGCAAAGACCAAAATGACCCCCGAGGAGACCCGAGAGTACGTGAAGAATGAACTGGCAAAGCAGCGCAGGCAACAGAAGAAGGAGTACGTCCGAGACCCTCGACCCCACTTCAACGTTGTATTCTGCGGCCACGTCGACGCCGGAAAGTCGACGATCTCTGGCCATCTCCTTATGGAAAAGGGGCTGGTGGATGAGCGGGAGATGGACAAACTGCGTCGAGAGGCGGAGATCCACCATCGCGAGGGGTGGGAATTCGCTTACGTAATGGACGTTTCCGAAGAGGAGCGGTCAAAAGGCATTACCCGCGAGACAGGCGCTGCCTACTTCGAGACCGAGAAACGGCGAGTGACGGTGCTGGATGCCCCTGGCCACAAAGCCTTTGTGCCGTCTATGATTGGCGGCGCAGCACAGGCTGATATATGTGTTCTAGTCATCTCCAGCCGCACCGGTGAATTTGAGACGGGCTTTGAAAAGGGGGGCCAAACACGAGAGCACGCAATGCTCGTCCGGACTTGTGGTGTTCGTCAAATGCTTTGTGTTATCAACAAAATGGATGAGATGAAATGGTCTAAAGAGCGCTATGACGAGATTGTGGGGAAACTGCGCCCCTTTCTGAAACAGAATGGGTACGATGAGAAACAGAAAAACCTTCTCTTCGTTCCCGTTGCTGGTCTCACTGGTGAAAACTTGATCAAACGAACAACGGAGGATGTCTGCCCGTGGTATACAGGACCGAGCATCATGGAAATCATCGACAACCTGCAGCTACCGGAGTCGAAAAACGAAAATGACGCACTGTGTATCCCCCTGGTCGGAGGGTACAAAGACGACGGGAAGAACTACATCTACGGCAAAGTGGAGTCGGGATCAATTGCCGTGGGGGAGAAACTTCAGATTCTCCCTGGAAAGAAGGAGGCACTGGTAGAGGGAATTTCTATCGAATCTACAGAATTTGAGAAGTGCTATCCGGGCGATAACGTTCACCTGCGTCTCCGTGGGATTGATGAAAATGATGTGCATGCAGGCTACGTTGCTACTTCCATCCCAACGACTCTTCGACCCGTCGAATTTTTTCAGGCACGCGTTGTTATTCTCGATGTCAAGAATATCATTTCCGAGGGTTCCCAGTTTATGGTTCACATTCACTCTGCCCAAGAGGAAGCTTCTTTTCATAAACTGCTGGCGAAGGTAGATAAAAAAACCAACGCCATTCTGGAGAAGAACCCCGCATGTGCAAAGGCAGGGGACACTGTCATCGCCCGCATCGAGCTCTCTTGCCCAATAGTGATGGAATGCCATAAGGATTTTGATAAATTGGGCCGATTTATGATCCGAGATGACGGCAAGACAATCGCGATTGGACTTGTCACGAAGCTGTACGAGTCAACTCACGAAACCTTGGGAAAGGAGTAGAAAACGGCTGCAGACCCCAATGCCAATGAGGCGTCAGGGAAGCGATGTGAGTGAGCCGTTTAAGAGAACAACATACACAAAGCACACACAGCCTTTTTCCCCTCATGATGCTGGCGTGTGTTGTGGAAGAAGTGGACAGAGAATCACCACGTAACATTAACAACAACAACTCTAATAAAGCAATTTCATTTTCTCTGACGGAGGGGCATCTGACAAATGCACCAGAAATCCTTTGCTGGCGCTAGAACGTGCGGAAGTGAGTGAATTGGACAAGAATAGGAGATGGTTTCGTACCAGACAAGAGTTGTGCTATGTGTGTTTTCACTTCTTTTTTTTTGCTTTTTTTTCATTTGCCTTCACGGAAAACTCACAGAAGAAGGGACTCGGGATGCGCTTGGGGATGGGACTAACGCGGCGCGCGTGCGGTGGCGCCATCAGCAGCGCTGCATCCCTTCGCGCAGCGGGTCTCCTCGAGCCTCAAACGCGGTATTTGAGCTGGAACCCGTTGAAGTGGGGGAGGGAGGACCTTGGGAGGTCCTCCAAACCATCCCTTGAAGAAGAGCTGCCAGAAATCTTTGCGTATCAGCCCCAGGAAGTTGATGATTATATCCGGCCAGACAAGAGTATGTTTGAGCGTCTGGAAGATTTATGGGATTGGGCGTTAAGTTTCTTGCAGCCGATTGAGAAACAGATGGATATGATGAGAAACATGCATACCAATGGTTTCTTTGGCCTGGAAATGAGCAGCTGGGGCCACGTCTTGCTTGTATATGGCCTGTGCCTCAGACTGCTGACGCTGGCTCCGTCGTTATATAGCCATCGGAACTCTTTACGGGTGAACCGGATTAGCCCTCAGATATCGGAACTAACAAATGCTCAAAACAAAGCCAGTAATGATCGAACGCTCTCCACAGCGGAGAAGAGAGTCATAAAGGAGGGCTATAAGAGGATGAAAGGTGCTCTTTACCGTCGAGAGAACTGCGCACAATGGAAAAGTTTTGGCGCTGCTATCACTGCCCCGCTCACGGGATCCGCGTTCCTTTCTATCCGCCGTCTGACACTTTATGAACCTGATCTCCATCAAGCATCATTTTTGTGGATTGCTGACCTGACGCTTCCCGATCCAACGTTTGCCCTACCGATAATGTGCGCTGCACTATTTCTGTTCAATTTTGAGTTGAGCCAACGGATGCAGAGAGGTGGACGCAACGCTGGTAATTTGTACGTTCGTTGGGGCACACGCGTTGGAGCTGGAGTAGGCGTGTACATATTTTCTTCCCAGCCAGCCGCTCTTTTTGTATATTGGATTGGATTGTCGTGTACTGGTCTGCTACAGCCTTTGTTGTTACGATGGCAACCTTTCAGGAGCTTTTTTGATTTTCTTGACCCGCCTCTCGCCGCTAAAGTTAATATTGTGGGCGGATCATTGCGGGAAGAGCGCAGCGTCGTCGAAAGGGTTCGTTCAATGCTCTTCAAACGTGAGCGCCAAAAACCCACTCCTTCGACGCAGAGCAGTGCATTTGAGCGGATCGACGAATACGATGTGTTTTTCGATGATAAGCCAAAGAAGTAATGCTGTCACTCAATGCTTTCTTTTCTGGTGCTGTGATACGGACACACAGCCTTCTCCCTAGAGAATAAAATGCCCCAGCTTCCCCTTTTACAGAAGTCATTATCACATGAAGATCCTCTGTATGCCTCTCTCGCCTATCTATCTATCTATCTACACCAGGTAGAATGAAAAATCACGACAAGAATCGTACAAGACGGCGCTCAGAGGCGGGCTTGGGAGACGGCGAAGAACCACATCACATTGCACGACAACGGAAGGAAGTACAAGAAAAGGCAGAAGAACCTCATTCCAAGAAATGGATGCAACATCCATTCAAGGCGAATTTCAACGATCATTTTGAGACGTCGTCTGATGCCATTGGACATATTTTTTGCGTCGTCAGAGAGTTACGAGACCTGGTGAGGCCAAGCGCACCGGATCGTTTTTCAGTATACGATCCGTATTACTGCTCCGGAGCCATTGCCAAAATATGGGAACGTTTTGGGGTCTCGAATTTCATTCACGAGAATCGTGATTTCTATGCGGACATCGAAAGCGGTTCTATTCCGGCGTTCGACATGCTGGTCACCAATCCGCCCTTCAGTGACGATCACATTCAGCGGCTACTGAAATTTCTCCTGGACCAAGATAAACCATGGGCGTTTCTAGCTCCGGAATACATTGCGACAAAGGAATGGTACAAGAAAACTATTGAAGAGCGCTGCAGTCCAGCGCCAGTGACCTTAAAGGGTAATATTCATGCTAAGAAGGGAGAGCAAACTCGGCCTTCCCCATGCCCTTTGCCCCCTTTCCTGTCGGCATCTAGTGCCATGGCAGCGGAGTCTCACTCCGTTAAGAAGGTACCGTTAGAACCTTTTTATGTAGTCCCTCCCGGCCGCTACGACTTCCAGCACCCTCTTGGTGTGGGCCATGACCACTCCCACTTCAAATCTATTTGGTACGTCTCCTGCGGACGGCACACCACAGAGGTCAAGAGAGGGGCGGCAGTGCTGTTGTCAGCTCACGCTGCACGAACGGGATCCCCCACTCCAGTTATTGCCGGGAGTTTACCAAATTTGTTGGAGGTGCTTCGCAGTGCATCTCGGCGTTAGACTTTGAGCATTTGGGTCGAGTCACACTGCTGGAACAGACTGCTCTTCCAGCGCTAACTCGCCATGCAATTTGATACATAAAGACGTTGACTCCTTCCAGCTCCAGTTCGCCTCTTGGTCGAGCATTACGTGAAAGGCGCCAAGCGGGCGTTTTGTGCTTCACAGTGAATCATGCTGCCTCTCTCTATCTCCTGCTTCTTGCTTCGCAGCCTTTTTTATTTCTTTCTTCACAATTGATTTTTGTTGCACGAGAGAGAACGAGTAGGCGGCTGGCTGAGTGATGACGAACTCTACCATTTCGGAAGGACGCGATGAGTCCTTCATTCCCGGGATCAACTTAACGTGGATCGACAACAAGCCCATGATTTACTTGGGCGTTTTCTGTGCGGTAGTTTCATGCTTCATCTCGTTTCTTGATCTTCGGGAACATTTGTCCAGGTTTGACTACCCAAAAATTCAAGTACTTGAAATGCGTGTACTACTGATGATTCCAGTATTCGCCGTTCTCACAGCTGCCTCGCTCATTTATCCTGATTGGCGCTTCTTCTTTACGACTCTTCGGGATACGTATGAAAGTTTTATTCTGTATATGTTCTTTATGCTGATGATTGCTTATTGCGGGGGAGAGGGGCAGCTGCTACGCTCTTTAAAGGCAAAGCGCTACAAGGGTGTTCATTTATTCCCTATGTGTTGGCTGCCAACCTTTGACCTGGACACTGAATTTTACCTGCGCTGTAAACGGTGGGTTCTTCAATGTGCTCTAATTAAACCCGTAACTTCTTTTATTGCGATGGTGGGCTCTCCGCTCGGAATATATTCAGAGAACAATTTTTCTGCAGCGAACGTGTATACCTACACCTGCATTCTATTAAACTTCAGTCTGACATGGGCACTATACTACTTAGTGTTATTCGAAGTGGAGCTGGAGAAAGAGTTGTACTACGCTCAAACATTTCTGAAGTTCTTATGCGTCAAGTCTATTATCTTCTTCAGCTACTGGCAATCCGTCTGCGTGACTATTTTAGTGTTCTTTCATATTTTTAATCTTGGCTCAGACGAGGAGGAGAAGGAAAGAATCAGCTGCCTTCTACAAGATTTGCTGATGTGCTACGAACTTGTACCCGTGGCGTTTCTTCACCGCGCTGCTTTTGGTAGAGAGAAATTGGATAAGGAAATGGCCAGCGTGCCCGTTTACATGAAAGAAGAGAGCAGCGGCGGGACGGACCTGCGCTCCAATGTGGACACGGCCCTGAGTATTCACGATGTGGTGGAGGATACCCTCGGAACTATTTTTTACAGACGAGGAAAACTAGTCGATCAAGAGAATGCCGAGAGCGGCGATGATGCAGAGGGAATGCATTTCGGTGCGGATGAAGGACGAGGACACGTGGAGATGTTTACACATGATCCCACTCTGGAAGATCTTGTAAAGCATGCAGTGGCCAACGATTATGGCGTCCGTGTCGATGGGGTAGTGCATTTTGATGAGGACAGTGACCGAGAAGGAGAAATTGGAGAGAGCCATTTCGGTGACACCGACGTGATTCTCTGGCGCTCAAAAGGGGACGACACCGGAGACGTTCGGGTCGACACCGATTTCTTGCGCGCGTCGCATCACACAGAGTCAACACCTCAAGTATACTGCGTCGTGTGCGGGAGGTTTGATAGAGAGATGGTGAAGCGGCGAAATGGATACAAATGCCGCGAGTGTGTAGGAACGAAGAGCCAACGCCTACTGAGAGAACGACAAGTTGAGTTCCACCTCCACGATGTGGAAGAGGATGACGAGAAACCCTCAACAACTGTGGAAGCAAACTCGGTCACTCCATAGGTCCTCTGCTTTTTTTTTTCTTCCTCCCGTTTTTGGTTGGATCACGGGATCTTAAGAAAATACTTTGGTTTGCGTACGAGCATTCGAGCATGCTTTTTTTTTGTTTCGGTGACGCAGACGCAGATTGCGACGATTGTCTGATACGTCCATCCATCTCCCCTGGAGCAGCTCCGATGCAAACGTGAAGCGTCTCAGCTGTTGTTTCAAACTGTTTAAATTTCTCTCCTATTTCTTCTCTGTGCTCAAGTATTTCATTTCACTGCGAAGCTATCATGCCAGAGGTTATCACGTCGTACGATGATGTGGACTTTTCCAAGTACTGTGTGCTGCAGAGCCAGGGAAAAACGCCACAGCAGACCAAGGAGTTTAAAGTCAGTTTGGAGGCGGCCAAGATGTCCCTGTTGTTCCGCGACATCCTGGGGGATGCCGAAGGAAAGGAAAACATCATTCCTGTGCCGGACACCTCGTCGGAGACCCTGGAGCTGGTGCTAGAGTACATGGAGTACCATGTCAAACACCCTGCCAAGCCACTGGAGCGCCCTCTGAGGTCCCGCATTGATGAGTTGGTAGATGAATGGGATCAGAAATTCCTGTTTGACAAGCTTCAAACAAAAGACAATGGTCACGCTGCCCTATTCGAAGTCATGCAGGCAGCCAACTTCCTCAATATCAATGATCTGCTCGACCTCACCTGTGGATGTGTGGCAAGCATGATTCGAGGGAAGACAGCCGAAGAAATCCGAGAAATGTTCAAGATTGAGAAAGATTTCCAGCCAGGTGAAGAAGAAAAAATCAAAGAAGAAAATGGCTGGTGCGCTCAGTCATAAATAGTTCTCGACGAGATATGAGTCGCTTCTAGACGTTTGCCCCGACAAAAAAAAAAGAGTCGCGCGGAAACAACAAATCGAAATGAGTACGTTTATTACGGAGTTCCGTTCCTTCCCTCATGATGGCTTTGGAATGTGAAGGCATTTGAATTTCCACTCCTTACATCTTGCTTCTTTGTTATATTGCGGCTCACCTTCTTTTTTTACCTTCTTTTTGCTTCTCGCACTCCCTTTGAATAGTTTCTTTTCGTGAAGATAAATTAACTTCTCTCTACTTGATACGTCTGATTTTTTTTTTTTTGTGACCGGTGCACCACCTCATTCTACACTCGCAACTAGCCTGTTCTCAGCAAACCCAAATAACAGAGCGGGAAGCCTACGATAGGCACTCATGGTGTATCCTCCCTTCGACAACCCCCTTAATTCACGGTCTCCATCTGAAACCAAAGACGCATACACACCTGCTCACTCTCCCTCAACAGTCATTCTGGACCCTCCAATCAATATGTTCAGTGAACCAGAACAAGAGATGACACAATCGAGTACAAAACTTAGTAGGCGTAGCGGTTTCTGCTACCAGCTCGGCATCAGCATCAAACGTATTATCCTTCAGCTGTTCCGGGAACCCGTGACCTTGTGCGTGGAAATTTTTATCCCGATCCTCTTCGTCATTGGCTCAGTAATTGTCTGGGCTGCCCTTTCCAATGACTCGTATCCTGCTGAGACGTACTTCTCCGCCAGCGGTCTCACACAGAGTACTTCTCTGTTCAGCAATCTGGCGAATGGCATGTGCTACAAAGATGCGGAGATCCCCGGGATCGGCGCCTGCAGCGCGCTGTCGAGTGCGTTGCAGGACACGCTATTGTGCGGGAAGGCGACCACTGGTACCCCTAGCGGTCTGTGTGTCCTCCCCACCGCTATCGCTCTGGCGACGGAGGGATGGAAGCGAGTAGCGCAGAAGAACTCTGCGTACATGCCGGATCTGACGGAGCTGATTCTGCTCAAGTGGGCTGCGCGAATTATGTACGATAACTACGATATGAAATTTGTCATGTACTACACTTCTGACGCCGCGCTGTACTACTCCTGCGGAACGCTCTACTTCGCGCCTGCATCGGATGCGACGACTAAGCTTGTGGAGCACCTGAAGGCCAGCTCGCCGCTCTTCACATACGTGTACGGAGGGACATACAATACTGTGGAGGAAGCTGAGAGCCGCGTGGAGCAACGTACTAATAAAGACCCTCCGATCTGGGGAATCATCCAGGTGAACAGCCTAGTGAAAGACGGCTTTGATATCCAGATCCGGCTGAACTACACAGCACTGCCGGATGCTTCCGACAATCTTCAAAAGGAATACGTTGGTGGGGTTCCTGATGATGGTACGCAGAGCTATGTGTACTCCGGGTTCTCTGAGTTCCAGAAGATCATCTACGAGTACTACTTGACGGAGGTGCAGGGCGTCGCGGCGCCTCCGTCTGCCGTGGCGACAGTGCCGATGCCCACTGTGGCATACAAGTCTCAGACGTTCCTGGCCAGCGCCGGGAGCTTTGTTCCATTGATTATCGTTTTTGGCTTCCTGTACCCCGTGTCCCAGATGACGAAGCGCGCTGTGATGGAGAAGGAGCTGCGACTGCGCGAGGCGATGCTGATCATGGGGCTGTCGCACGTTGTGATGTACCTGTCTTACTTCGTGGTGTACGTGGTGCAGTACGCCGTTGTCTCCCTCGTGATCAGCGTGCTGCTGAAGGTGACATACGCTAAGCTGTGCAACTTTGGTGTGGTGTTTTTTCTGTTCTTCGCGTTCTCGCTGTCGGTTATTTCTCTATCGGGCCTAATCTCGTCCTGCTTCAGCAAGTCGCGCCTCGCTGGGCTGCTCTCACCGCTGATCTACTTTGCCATGGCAATCCCTCTGTTCGCGATGAGCAACTCGAGCGGTTCGGCGAAGGCGGGGGTGACGATCCTGTCCCCCTCCGCTCTGTCCGTTGGGTTGCAGCTGGTGTTCGACCACGAGCTGACCGGCGGCTTCACGACGCAGGATATGACCTTTTACGACGACATGCCGAACATGCTGATTGTCCTTGTGATGCTGTTCATTGATTTCTTCTTGTACGCCTTGCTGATGGTGTACCTGGACCTTGTGCTACCGAAGGACTGGGGCACCCGGAAACACCCGCTGTTCTTTGTGATCGACCCCGTGAAGGCGTGCTGCTGCCGTGGCGGCGAGCGGGAGACGGGCCTGGAGGATGGCCGTTCCCCCGACGGTGTTTTCGAGGACGTCGCGGACCCGGAGAGCAGCGCGATTCAGATCTGCGGTCTGCGGAAGGAGTTTGGGAGCGGTAAGAAGAAGTTCACGGCCGTGAACAACCTGTACCTCAACATGCGGGAGGGGGAGATCACGGTACTGCTGGGGCACAACGGCGCTGGCAAGACGACGACGATGAACATGATGACGGGGATGATCGAGGCGGACGGCGGCGACTGCTTTATCTACGGGAAGTCGGTGACGCACGACCTGGACGGTGCTCGGCAGGAGATTGGTTTCTGCCCGCAGCACAACATCCTGTGGCCCAGCCTTACGTGCCGCGAGCACCTGTGGTACTACGCGTCGATCAAGGGGCTGCGCGGCGCGGAGCGGGAGAACGCAATCCTGCGCATGCTGCACGGTGTGGACCTCGCCGACAAGGCGGACTACCGGTCGTCCGCGCTGTCGGGCGGGCAGAAGCGGAAGCTGTCGGTTGCGATCGCGTTTGTTGGGGAGAGCAAGCTGGTGTTCCTGGACGAGCCAACTGCTGGGATGGATGCCACGGCGCGGCGGCACACGTGGGAGATGCTGCGGCAGCTGTCGCGGTTCCACAGCATCCTGCTGACGACGCACTTCATGGACGAGGCGGACCTGCTTGGCGACACCGTTGCGATCATGAGCAAGGGCCGCCTGCAGTGCTCCGGGAGCAACATGTTCCTCAAGTCGAAGCTTGGCGTGGGCTACGTGCTGACCATGTCGGTTGTGGCGCACACGCCGCGGGAGCCGATTGCTGCTATGGTGAAGTCGTACGTGCCAGCAGCGGAGGCCTTGGGCAGCGGCGGCGGCGAGGTGGCGTTCCGGCTGCCGATGGAGTCAAGGGCGCCTTCCCGGAGCTACTGGCGCGTGTGGAGGACGGGGCGTCGCTGGGCATCAACGGGTTCTCTATCTCCGCCACGACGCTGGAGGAAATCTTCATCAAGATTGCCGAGGCGGACGAAGAGGAGCAGGAGGAAGTGCATGAGATCTCGCATCCGGACGATGAAGCGGGAAACGTTCGATCCAGCGTGTGGAGCGTGAGCCTGATGGAGAACTCTTCCTCCATCTTGTGGAGCCAGTTTAAGGCGATGATGGTGAAGCGGTTCTGGAACTCTCTACGGGATCGGCGCACACAGTTCTTCCAAATTGTGTGCCCTGTCGTCTGTGTGCTCCTGGCAATGCTGCTGACTCTGCTCAAATTTTTCCACCTGGGGACGACGACGATCAACAGTGACATCTACGGGACGGACGTCCTGGTGGACGTTGCTGGGTGCGACGGACACCTGAACTACGACATCCCTTTCGCGAGCCGCGCGACGACGATGGTGAACCCCGACGGCGCCACGAACGCGGCTGACCTGACGAGCTACCAGTTCAAGACGTACTACAGCCACCCCTACGGGAAGGAGCGGTACCTGGGGCTCGTGTGCGAGGACACGAGCGTGTCCACGCCGTCCGCCTTTGTGTCCTTCAACGCCAGCTCGACGATCGAGATACCCATCGGGATGTACAACCTGTACAACGGGTACTACCAGAAGGCTGTCGGGTCGAGCCGCCAGCTGTACACGACCTCACGCGCGATGCCGCAGACGAAGGCCGAGCAGCAGATGACAGATGCGATTTATGTGATGCTCATCGCGATGGTGATCATGATTCCGTTCACGTTCATCCCGTCGACGTTTGTGTCGTGGATTGTAAAGGAGAAGCAGTCCAAGGCGCGGCACCTACAGAATGCGTCGGGCCTGTCCTTCTACATCTACTGGATCTCCAACTTCCTGTTCGACGCGTGCTGCTACCTGATCACGATGTGGCTTGTGATCTTCATCTTCCTCATCTTCAACCGCACGGAGTACATTGACGCCAATGCTTTCGGTGCGACGTTCTTGGTGCTGCTGCTGTATGGGATATCCGGGATCGTGATGGCGTACGCGCTGAGCTTCTTCTTCCAGGACTACGCGTCGGCGCAGAACGTGGTGATGCTGGGGAACTTCATCACTGGGTTCCTCCTTGTGATGGTGATTGTGATGCTGCAGCTGATCCCCAGCACGGAAAACGCATCGAATGCGTTGCGCTGGGCGTTCCGCATTGTGCCCAGCTTTTGCATCGGCGAGGGCATCATGAATATGGCTGTGCTACATATGAAAAAGAGCTTTGGAAGCGATCAAACTGCTTGGACCATGTCTGTTACTGGCTGGCCATGCTTGTACATGGCGATCGAGTTTCCTGTGTATGCGCTGATTGTGCTGTTCATCGACCATCCCGGACGCCGCCAGCGGTCGCAGCGGCTGTTCCACAACCCCGACGCGCCGCCGGAGGAGATCCCCGACGAGGACCCGGATGTGCGTGAGGAGGAGGAGAACATGCAGCTGCCGGAGCGTCAGAACGACCTTGTATCGGTGCAGCATCTGCGGAAGGTGTACGGGAACGGCAAGGTTGCTGTGCGTAACGTGTCGTTCGGTGTGAAGGCTGGCGAGGTGTTCGGGTTCCTGGGGACGAACGGGGAAGACGACGACGATCTCGATCCTGTGCCAGGAGTTCTTCCCGACGAGCGGACACGCGAAGATCTGCGGGTACGACATTGTGGAGGAGAGCTCCAAGGCGCTGCGCTGCGTGGGGTACTGCCCGCAGTTCGACGCGACGCTGGAGCTGCTGACGGTGGAGGAGCACCTGTACCTGTACGCGGGGGTGCGGGGGATCCGGTATGACGACCGGCAGCGGGTGGTGGAGGGCCTGATGGGCCTGTGCGAGCTGCTCCACTACCGCGACAAGCGTTCTGTGGACCTCTCTGGGGGCAACCGGCGGAAGCTGTCGGTGGCGATCTCGTTGATCGGCGGCCCGCGGGTGGTGTTCCTGGACGAGCCGTCGGCCGGGATGGACCCCGTTGCGCGCCGCGGGCTGTGGACGGCGATCCAGACGGTCGCGGACAACTGCGCGGTGGTGCTGACGACGCACCACCTGGAGGAGGTCGAGGCGCTGGCGCACCGCGTTGCGATCATGGTGGACGGGACCCTCAAGTGCATTGGCAACAAGACGCACCTCAAGACGAAGTACGGCAGCGGGTTCGAGCTTGCGGCCCGGCTTGCGGATGAGAGCGACCAGACGCGCGAGGACGCTGAGCTGTTCATCGCGGCGAACTTCCCGGGCTGTGCGATGCGGGAGTTCCGAGCGCGGCGCCTGATCTACGAGCTACCTGGGAGCACGAAACTGTCCGAGACGTTCCGTGTGCTGGAGCAGAACGCCTCGCGCCTGCGTATTGTCGACTACAGCGTGGCGCAGACGTCCATCGAGCAGGTGTTCCTGCGCATCAGCGAGGAGGCGGATCTGAAGAGAGAACGGGAGGAAGAGGATGAAAAAGCGCAGCGGGCTGAGACGGAGAAGAAGAAAAAGCGGTGTTGCTGCTGTTAATTATTTTATGATTATTGTTATTATTATTATTTTAATTTTTTTGTCAATTCAGAACAAAACTGGGGGAGAAGCAAATGGAGACCGGAGGGTTACTCTTTGCCGTTAAGTTTTTTTTTTTCCTGGTTCTTTTGTGGTTTTTAGTATTTATTTATTTTTTATCGTTATATATTTCTTCGAGGATCGGTGGTGAGCTTTTGCTTTTCAGAAGTTGCGAGTGAAGTGCTGAAAGATACATGCGGGTGTGGTAATGGTAAGTATAACGGACGGCGTTTCCCATTTTGACTTCCTTTTGGAAGAATTAAATCGCTGTTTTGTGTACGGCTGTAGTTCTGTGGGTATGCCGTTTTTTTTATTCAATCATGCGCATGTGTATGCACTTCTGGGCCTGTTTATCAAGTGAAACCCCTCGCTGTTGTGGTATACACGTAGTGATTCATTTATCTATTCAGATTAACTTTTTCTTTTTTCTTTTTCGTTTGGAGACATACATTTGTCTGCCTCGCACAGGCTGGAAAAATGAAACAAACACACGAAAAAGAACAACACATTGTTGGACATGATTCCAGGTGAGCTTTACCAAGCATGACTGTGCCGTGCCTTCACCCTGAGCTGTTGTTCACCTGAATGTCTTTCAGGTGTGAACATTTCCACCCCCGTTCCCTTTTCTTATATTTTATTTTCCGATTTTCCGAAAAAAAAATATTTTTTATTTTTTCTTTTTTTATAAAGCTTTATACCTGCTTTATAAATACTTACGGATATGTTTATTATTTATTGATTATTTTGTTTCTTGTGGTTTATTTTCCTTCAGACTGCTTGGGCGAGTACACAGGAGAACAAGGGTTTGCTGGAGCGAAACTGGTGCGAGGCCTTCGATCTTCAGGTTCGCGATCAGCCGTTTGTGTTTGTTTTCCTTGTGAATGACTCGCCGGGTTGATGAGGGCTAACTGGCACGTTGGAGCATCCTATTGATCGAGCAACGTGATTCACGGATGCTGTTCCAGTACAAGACTCTGGATAAGGACTTCGCAAGAATGCCAAACGAAAAGAGTTAGTATACGCATGAAACTGTTGGTTGGGCCACCTTTGGATTGTCAGTATAGTTAAAGCCCAAATAAAGAAACCATGCGGTCTACTATCAACATACACATAAAACAACGGTACCTGAAAGAGTTAATAGAGAGAGAGGTGGGTGGGTGAGAGAGATTCTAGTTCGGGTTTCACATAATGAATAGTGTTCTCTGACACACACACACACACACTTACCCTTATTGCTTGTTTCTTTCTTTTCTCCTTCTAATCATTTTTTTCTCAAAAGACACACACACACACACGATATATAGGGATATACGACAATTCTAGTTGAATATTCTTCGACGCAGGAGTGTATCCGCACTACTAGCTCCACACCCGCTGTAAAGAGAGGAGTCTTGGAACTGTGTCTGGAGTACAGGAAGGCTTGCAGCCCGCAGACTTGAAAAGGTTCTTTCTGACGCGTCTCTAGCAAAACTCGATGTGGTCGTTTCTCTACAATTATGATAGTCAACACCAATAACAACAACAAAACATTATTAACGAGAACTTTGGATCAACAGAAATATACTTATCATTCGGATTGCTGTTACTATAGCAGTAGCGATTGCTGTTTCTCTTGACATCAGCACTTGTCAACGCATTGGCATGTTTCTTTTATTTCTTTTCTTTTTCCAAGACTCGTTAGCTAGCAACTCAGTCCCTTCCAGAATTCTCGCAAACACCCCATTGTTGCACCTTTCCCCAAACAAAAGAATTCCGGCTCTTTTACCATTGCTTTTATTTTTTTCAACCAATTGCCTTTGCTGTTTCGTTTTTCTTATAAATTGCTATTATTTCGTAACATTTACAACCTTTCTGCGTACCGCACAGTTGAAAGGAACGAACATCCACAATATACCTACCACAACAGTCACCAATATCATCAAAAAAAACAAAACAAAACAACAAAACAAAAAACCACCAAAGCTCATTAAGATTATTTGTTGCTTATTAAAAAAAAAAAAAAAAACTTGTACTTCATCCAAATAGCTAAAATGCAAGACAACCATACAATAAACCCGTTTGTCCCTGCAGACCGGAAGGACCAGACGGACACCCCAACTGTGATCCTGGAACCCCCACCAGACATCACACCTGAAAATTCCGCCCGTTCATTTTCTGGCACAGAACGGCCCTCAAATCGGCGCACCGGTTTCTGCTACCAGCTCGGCATCAGCATCAAACGTATTATCCTTCAGCTGTTCCGGGAACCCGTGACCTTGTGCGTGGAAATTTTTATCCCGATCCTCTTCGTCATTGGCTCAGTAATTGTCTGGGCAGCCCTTTCCAATGACCCCTATCCTGCTCAAACGTACTTCTCCGCCAGCGGTCTCACACAGAGTGCTTCTCTGTTCAGCAATCTGGCGAATGGCATGTGCTACAAAGATGCGGAGATCCCCGGGATCGGCGCCTGCAGCGCGCTGTCGAGTGCGTTGCAGGACACGCTATTGTGCGGGAAGGCGACCACTGGTACCCCTAGCGGTCTGTGTGTCCTCCCCACCGCTATCGCTCTGGCGACGGAGGGATGGAAGCGAGTAGCGCAGAAGAACTCTGCGTACATGCCGGATCTGACGGAGCTGATTCTGCTCAAGTGGGCTGCGCGAATTATGTACGACACGTACGACTTCGGGTTTGTCATGTACTACACTTCTGACGCCGCGCTGTACTACTCCTGCGGAACGCTCTACTTCGCGCCTGCATCGGATGCGACGACTAAGCTTGTGGAGCACCTGAAGGCCAGCTCGCCGCTCTTCACATACGTGTACGGAGAGACATACAATACTGTGGAGGAAGCTGAGAGCCGCGTGGAGCAACGGACCAGCAACGACCCTCCGATCTGGGGAATCATCCAGGTGAACAGCCTAGTGAAAGACGGCTTCGATGTCCAGATCCGGCTGAACAATACAGCACTGCCCGATACCGCGCAGAAGCTTCAGCTCAACTACGTTGGTGGGGTTCCTGATGATGGTACGCAGAGCTATGTGTACTCCGGGTTCTCTGAGTTCCAGAAGATCATCTACGAGTACTACTTGACGGAGGTGCAGGGCGTCGCGGCGCCTCCGTCTGCCGTGGCGACAGTGCCGATGCCCACTGTGGCATACAAGTCTCAGACGTTCCTGGCCAGCGCCGGGAGCTTTGTTCCATTGATTATCGTTTTTGGCTTCCTGTACCCCGTGTCCCAGATGACGAAGCGCGCTGTGATGGAGAAGGAGCTGCGACTGCGCGAGGCGATGCTGATCATGGGGCTGTCGCACGTTGTGATGTACCTGTCTTACTTCGTGGTGTACGTGGTGCAGTACGCCGTTGTCTCCCTCGTGATCAGCGTGCTGCTGAAGGTGACATACGCTAAGCTGTGCAACTTTGGTGTGGTGTTTTTTCTGTTCTTCGCGTTCTCGCTGTCGGTTATTTCTCTATCGGGCCTAATCTCGTCCTGCTTCAGCAAGTCGCGCCTCGCTGGGCTGCTCTCACCGCTGATCTACTTTGCCATGGCAATCCCTCTGTTCGCGATGAACAACTCGAGCGGTTCGGCGAAGGCGGGGGTGACGATCCTGTCCCCCTCCGCTCTGTCCGTTGGGTTGCAGCTGGTGTTCGACCACGAGCTGACCGGCGGCTTCACGACGCAGGATATGACCTTTTACGACGACATGCCGAACATGCTGATTGTCCTTGTGATGCTGTTCATTGATTTCTTCTTGTACGCCTTGCTGATGGTGTACCTGGACCTTGTGCTACCGAAGGACTGGGGCACCCGGAAACACCCGCTGTTCTTTGTGATCGACCCCGTGAAGGCGTGCTGCTGCCGTGGCGGCGAGCGGGAGACGGGCCTGGAGGATGGCCGTTCCCCCGACGGTGTTTTCGAGGACGTCGCGGACCCGGAGAGCAGCGCGATTCAGATCTGCGGTCTGCGGAAGGAGTTTGGGAGCGGTAAGAAGAAGTTCACGGCCGTGAACAACCTGTACCTCAACATGCGGGAGGGGGAGATCACGGTACTGCTGGGGCACAACGGCGCTGGCAAGACGACGACGATGAACATGATGACGGGGATGATCGAGGCGGACGGCGGCGACTGCTTTATCTACGGGAAGTCGGTGACGCACGACCTGGACGGTGCTCGGCAGGAGATTGGTTTCTGCCCGCAGCACAACATCCTGTGGCCCAGCCTTACGTGCCGCGAGCACCTGTGGTACTACGCGTCGATCAAGGCTGCGCGGCGCGGAGCGGAGAACGCAATCCTGCGCATGCTGCACGGTGTGGACCTCGCCGACAAGGCGGACTACCGGTCGTCCGCGCTGTCGGGCGGGCAGAAGCGGAAGCTGTCGGTTGCGATCGCGTTTGTTGGGGAGAGCAAGCTGGTGTTCCTGGACGAGCCAACTGCTGGGATGGATGCCACGGCGCGGCGGCACGTGGGAGATGCTGCGGCAGCTGTCGCGGTTCCACAGCATCCTGCTGACGACGCACTTCATGGACGAGGCGGACCTGCTTGGCGACACCGTTGCGATCATGAGCAAGGGCCGCCTGCAGTGCTCCGGGAGCAACATGTTCCTCAAGTCGAAGCTTGGCGTGGGCTACGTGCTGACCATGTCGGTTGTGGCGCACACGCCGCGGGAGCCGATTGCTGCTATGGTGAAGTCGTACGTGCCAGCAGCGGAGGCCTTGGGCAGCGGCGGCGGCGAGGTGGCGTTCCGGCTGCCGATGGAGTCCAAGGGCGCCTTCCCGGAGCTACTGGCGCGTGTGGAGGACGGGGCGTCGCTGGGCATCAACGGGTTCTCTATCTCCGCCACGACGCTGGAGGAAATCTTCATCAAGATTGCCGAGGCGGACGAAGAGGAGCAGGAGGAAGTGCATGAGACCTCGCATCCGGACGATGAAGCGGGAAACGTTCGATCCAGCGTGTGGAGCGTGAGCCTGATGGAGAACTCTTCCTCCATCTTGTGGAGCCAGTTTAAGGCGATGATGGTGAAGCGGTTCTGGAACTCTCTACGGGATCGGCGCACACAGTTCTTCCAAATTGTGTGCCCTGTCGTCTGTGTGCTCCTGGCAATGCTGCTGACTCTGCTCAAATTTTTCCACCTGGGGACGACGACGATCAACAGTGACATCTACGGGACGGACGTCCTGGTGGACGTTGCTGGGTGCGACGGACACCTGAACTACGACATCCCTTTCGCGAGCCGCGCGACGACGATGGTGAACCCCGACGGCGCCACGAACGCGGCTGACCTGACGAGCTACCAGTTCAAGACGTACTACAGCCACCCTACGGGAAGGAGCGGTACCTGGGGCTCGTGTGCGAGGACACGAGCGTGTCCACGCCGTCCGCCTTTGTGTCCTTCAACGCCAGCTCGACGATCGAGATACCCATTGGGATGTACAACCTGTACAACGGGTACTACCAGAAGGCTGTCGGGTCGAGCCGCCAGCTGTACACGACCTCACGCGCGATGCCGCAGACGAAGGCCGAGCAGCAGATGACAGATTCGTTGTATGCCATGATGATCGGAATGGTGATCATGATTCCGTTCACGTTCATCCCGTCGACGTTTGTGTCGTGGATTGTAAAGGAGAAGCAGTCCAAGGCGCGGCACCTACAGAATGCGTCGGGCCTGTCCTTCTACATCTACTGGATCTCCAACTTCCTGTTCGACGCGTGCTGCTACCTGATCACGATGTGGCTTGTGATCTTCATCTTCCTCATCTTCAACCGCACGGAGTACATTGGCGCCAATGCTTTCGGTGCGACGTTCTTGGTGCTGCTGCTGTATGGGATATCCGGGATCGTGATGGCGTACGCGCTGAGCTTCTTCTTCCAGGACTACGCGTCGGCGCAGAACGTGGTGATGCTGGGGAACTTCATCACTGGGTTCCTCCTTGTGATGGTGATTGTGATGCTGCAGCTGATCCCCAGCACGAAAAAACGCATCGAATGCGTTGCGCTGGGCGTTCCGCATTGTGCCCAGCTTCTGCATCGGCGAGGGCATCATGAACCTCGCCGTTCTTGACCTCAAAAGTACTTTTGGTGCGAACGATACTGCGTGGACCATGTCTGTTACTGGCTGGCCATGCTTGTACATGGCGATCGAGTTTCCTGTGTATGCGCTGATTGTGCTGTTCATCGACCATCCCGGACGCCGCCAGCGGTCGCAGCGGCTGTTCCACAACCCCCGACGCGCCGCCGGAGGAGATCCCCGACGAGGACCCGGATGTGCGTGAGGAGGAGGAGAACATGCAGCTGCCGGAGCGTCAGAACGACCTTGTATCGGTGCAGCATCTGCGGAAGGTGTACGGGAACGGCAAGGTTGCTGTGCGTAACGTGTCGTTCGGTGTGAAGGCTGGCGAGGTGTTCGGGTTCCTGGGGACGAACGGGGCGGGGAAGACGACGACGATCTCGATCCTGTGCCAGGAGTTCTTCCCGACGAGCGGACACGCGAAGATCTGCGGGTACGACATTGTGGAGGAGAGCTCCAAGGCGCTGCGCTGCGTGGGGTACTGCCCGCAGTTCGACGCGACGCTGGAGCTGCTGACGGTGGAGGAGCACCTGTACCTGTACGCGGGGGGTGCGGGGGATCCGGTATGACGACCGGCAGCGGGTGGTGGAGGGCCTGATGGGCCTGTGCGAGCTGCTCCACTACCGCCACAAGCGTTCTGTGGACCTCTCTGGGGGCAACCGGCGGAAGCTGTCGGTGGCGATCTCGTTGATCGGCGGCCCGCGGGTGGTGTTCCTGGACGAGCCGTCGGCCGGGATGGACCCCCGTTGCGCGCCGCGGGCTGTGGACGGCGATCCAGACGGTCGCGGACAACTGCGCGGTGGTGCTGACGACGCACCACCTGGAGGAGGTCGAGGCGCTGGCGCACCGCGTTGCGATCATGGTGGACGGGACCCTCAAGTGCATTGGCAACAAGACGCACCTCAAGACGAAGTACGGCAGCGGGTTCGAGCTTGCGGCCCGGCTTGCGGATGAGAGCGACCAGACGCGCGAGGACGCTGAGCTGTTCATCGCGGCGAACTTCCCGGGCTGTGCGATGCGGGAGTTCCGAGCGCGGCGCCTGATCTACGAGCTACCTGGGAGCACGAAACTGTCCGAGACGTTCCGTGTGCTGGAGCAGAACGCCTCGCGCCTGCGTATTGTCGACTACAGCGTGGCGCAGACGTCCATCGAGCAGGTGTTCCTGCGCATCAGCGAGGAGGCCCAATTAAAACGAGGTGAGGAAGAAGGCGAAGAAGCGAAGCGGCTGGAGAAGAAGTGCTGTAGGTGCTGCTGATTTTTTGTTTTTCTGACTTGTTTGCTTGCTGTGTGAAGATCGTGCTGTGTCGATGTGGTGGTGGAAGTTTGGTCGTAGGTTCATGCAGTTGTCATTGTTCTTTTGATCTACTCTTTTAGGATTCGATGTAAATCCCTGCTATTGCGTTGGAGACGTTTCTACTTTTTTTGGATTTTTTCTTCCCTTGACATGTATTTTTGTTATCTTTTTTTTCTTTTCTTCTGAACTGTGTTTTTTGCCGGAGTGGAGGCGAGGCGGTTCTGGGCTGTGTTGGAGTAAGGAATGCAGCATGAAAAGGTTTATGACGTGCTGCTGAAAAGTTGGCCTTGTAGATTTCTTTCGCCTATCCGAACCCTTTACTGTGTTGTGAAACATTTCAAAAAAAAAGTGCCCCTTTCCTTCAGTTATTATTATTATTATTATAACTTTTTGACCAACAAGCACTTATTCACCCAAGTCGAATAGAAATGCTGTCTGCGATACTATGCCTAAGTTGACACGGATCATATGTTCCTTTTCCTTCTCGATCGCATGCTACTGCTTACACTGCAGTGGTCAAGTGCTATTCATTCTCATCTTAAAGAAAGCAAACTATCCACCGACACAAAGAATACAGGCATAAAAGAGATGCCTAAAAATTCAGATATGAAGGAGTGCTTTCCAAGTGCGGAGGTTGATAATTGTCACTGTTCAGAGCCAATTAATGAAGCTGCTGCAACATCTTCACCGCCGGAAGCAGCTCAAAACAGATCCAGTACCTCCTCAACTAGACGTGGCGGTTTCTGCTTCCAGCTCGGCATCAGCATCCAACGTATTATCCTTCAGCTGTTCCGGGAACCCGTGACCTTGTGCGTGGAAATTTTTATCCCGATATTCTTTGTTATCGGCTCTATCATTGTCTGGGCTGTTCTGGCTAATGACCCCTATCCTGCTGAGACGTACTTCTCCGCCAGCGGTCTCACACAGAGTGCTTCTCTGTTCAGCAATCTGGCGAATGGCATGTGCTACAAAGATGCGGAGATCCCCGGGATCGGCGCCTGCAGCGCGCTGTCGAGTGCGTTGCAGGACACGCTATTGTGCGGGAAGGCGACCACTGGTACCCCTAGCGGTCTGTGTGTCCTCCCCACCGCTATCGCTCTGGCGACGGAGGGATGGAAGCGAGTAGCGCAGAAGAACTCTGCGTACATGCCGGATCTGACGGAGCTGATTCTGCTCAAGTGGGCTGCGCGAATTATGTACGACACGTACGACTTCGGGTTTGTCATGTACTACACTTCTGACGCCGCGCTGTACTACTCCTGCGGAACGCTCTACTTCGCGCCTGCATCGGATGCGACGACTAAGCTTGTGGAGCACCTGAAGGCCAGCTCGCCGCTCTTCACATACGTGTACGGAGAGACATACAATACTGTGGAGGAAGCTGAGAGCCGCGTGGAGCAACGGACCAGCAACGACCCTCCGATCTGGGGAATCATCCAGGTGAACAGCCTAGTGAAAGACGGCTTCGATGTCCAGATCCGGCTGAACAATACAGCACTGCCCGATACCGCGCAGAAGCTTCAGCTCAACTACGTTGGTGGGGTTCCTGATGATGGTACGCAGAGCTATGTGTACTCCGGGTTCTCTGAGTTCCAGAAGATCATCTACGAGTACTACTTGACGGAGGTGCAGGGCGTCGCGGCGCCTCCGTCTGCCGTGGCGACAGTGCCGATGCCCACTGTGGCATACAAGTCTCAGACGTTCCTGGCCAGCGCCGGGAGCTTTGTTCCATTGATTATCGTTTTTGGCTTCCTGTACCCCGTGTCCCAGATGACGAAGCGCGCTGTGATGGAGAAGGAGCTGCGACTGCGCGAGGCGATGCTGATCATGGGGCTGTCGCACGTTGTGATGTACCTGTCTTACTTCGTGGTGTACGTGGTGCAGTACGCCGTTGTCTCCCTCGTGATCAGCGTGCTGCTGAAGGTGACATACGCTAAGCTGTGCAACTTTGGTGTGGTGTTTTTTCTGTTCTTCGCGTTCTCGCTGTCGGTTATTTCTCTATCGGGCCTAATCTCGTCCTGCTTCAGCAAGTCGCGCCTCGCTGGGCTGCTCTCACCGCTGATCTACTTTGCCATGGCAATCCCTCTGTTCGCGATGAACAACTCGAGCGGTTCGGCGAAGGCGGGGGTGACGATCCTGTCCCCCTCCGCTCTGTCCGTTGGGTTGCAGCTGGTGTTCGACCACGAGCTGACCGGCGGCTTCACGACGCAGGATATGACCTTTTACGACGACATGCCGAACATGCTGATTGTCCTTGTGATGCTGTTCATTGATTTCTTCTTGTACGCCTTGCTGATGGTGTACCTGGACCTTGTGCTACCGAAGGACTGGGGCACCCGGAAACACCCGCTGTTCTTTGTGATCGACCCCGTGAAGGCGTGCTGCTGCCGTGGCGGCGAGCGGGAGACGGGCCTGGAGGATGGCCGTTCCCCCGACGGTGTTTTCGAGGACGTCGCGGACCCGGAGAGCAGCGCGATTCAGATCTGCGGTCTGCGGAAGGAGTTTGGGAGCGGTAAGAAGAAGTTCACGGCCGTGAACAACCTGTACCTCAACATGCGGGAGGGGGAGATCACGGTACTGCTGGGGCACAACGGCGCTGGCAAGACGACGACGATGAACATGATGACGGGGATGATCGAGGCGGACGGCGGCGACTGCTTTATCTACGGGAAGTCGGTGACGCACGACCTGGACGGTGCTCGGCAGGAGATTGGTTTCTGCCCGCAGCACAACATCCTGTGGCCCAGCCTTACGTGCCGCGAGCACCTGTGGTACTACGCGTCGATCAAGGGGCTGCGCGGCGCGGAGCGGGAGAACGCAATCCTGCGCATGCTGCACGGTGTGGACCTCGCCGACAAGGCGGACTACCGGTCGTCCGCGCTGTCGGGCGGGCAGAAGCGGAAGCTGTCGGTTGCGATCGCGTTTGTTGGGGAGAGCAAGCTGGTGTTCCTGGACGAGCCAACTGCTGGGATGGATGCCACGGCGCGGCGGCACACGTGGGAGATGCTGCGGCAGCTGTCGCGGTTCCACAGCATCCTGCTGACGACGCACTTCATGGACGAGGCGGACCTGCTTGGCGACACCGTTGCGATCATGAGCAAGGGCCGCCTGCAGTGCTCCGGGAGCAACATGTTCCTCAAGTCGAAGCTTGGCGTGGGCTACGTGCTGACCATGTCGGTTGTGGCGCACACGCCGCGGGAGCCGATTGCTGCTATGGTGAAGTCGTACGTGCCAGCAGCGGAGGCCTTGGGCAGCGGCGGCGGCGAGGTGGCGTTCCGGCTGCCGATGGAGTCCAAGGGCGCCTTCCCGGAGCTACTGGCGCGTGTGGAGGACGGGGCGTCGCTGGGCATCAACGGGTTCTCTATCTCCGCCACGACGCTGGAGGAAATCTTCATCAAGATTGCCGAGGCGGACGAAGAGGAGCAGGAGGAAGTGCATGAGATCCTCGCATCCGGACGATGAAGCGGGAAACGTTCGATCCAGCGTGTGGAGCGTGAGCCTGATGGAGAACTCTTCCTCCATCTTGTGGAGCCAGTTTAAGGCGATGATGGTGAAGCGGTTCTGGAACTCTCTACGGGATCGGCGCACACAGTTCTTCCAAATTGTGTGCCCTGTCGTCTGTGTGCTCCTGGCAATGCTGCTGACTCTGCTCAAATTTTTCCACCTGGGGACGACGACGATCAACAGTGACATCTACGGGACGGACGTCCTGGTGGACGTTGCTGGGTGCGACGGACACCTGAACTACGACATCCCTTTCGCGAGCCGCGCGACGACGATGGTGAACCCCGACGGCGCCACGAACGCGGCTGACCTGACGAGCTACCAGTTCAAGACGTACTACAGCCACCCCTACGGGAAGGAGCGGTACCTGGGGCTCGTGTGCGAGGACACGAGCGTGTCCACGCCGTCCGCCTTTGTGTCCTTCAACGCCAGCTCGACGATCGAGATACCCATTGGGATGTACAACCTGTACAACGGGTACTACCAGAAGGCTGTCGGGTCGAGCCGCCAGCTGTACACGACCTCACGCGCGATGCCGCAGACGAAGGCCGAGCAGCAGATGACAGATTCGTTGTATGCCATGATGATCGGAATGGTGATCATGATTCCGTTCACGTTCATCCCGTCGACGTTTGTGTCGTGGATTGTAAAGGAGAAGCAGTCCAAGGCGCGGCACCTACAGAATGCGTCGGGCCTGTCCTTCTACATCTACTGGATCTCCAACTTCCTGTTCGACGCGTGCTGCTACCTGATCACGATGTGGCTTGTGATCTTCATCTTCCTCATCTTCAACCGCACGGAGTACATTGGCGCCAATGCTTTCGGTGCGACGTTCTTGGTGCTGCTGCTGTATGGGATATCCGGGATCGTGATGGCGTACGCGCTGAGCTTCTTCTTCCAGGACTACGCGTCGGCGCAGAACGTGGTGATGCTGGGGAACTTCATCACTGGGTTCCTCCTTGTGATGGTGATTGTGATGCTGCAGCTGATCCCCAGCACGAAAAAACGCATCGAATGCGTTGCGCTGGGCGTTCCGCATTGTGCCCAGCTTCTGCATCGGCGAGGGCATCATGAACCTCGCCGTTTTAGGTTTGTATGAAGCATTCGGAAGCGATCAAACTGCTTGGACCATGTCTGTTACTGGCTGGCCATGCTTGTACATGGCGATCGAGTTTCCTGTGTATGCGCTGATTGTGCTGTTCATCGACCATCCCGGACGCCGCCAGCGGTCGCAGCGGCTGTTCCACAACCCCGACGCGCCGCCGGAGGAGATCCCCGACGAGGACCCGGATGTGCGTGAGGAGGAGGAGAACATGCAGCTGCCGGAGCGTCAGAACGACCTTGTATCGGTGCAGCATCTGCGGAAGGTGTACGGGAACGGCAAGGTTGCTGTGCGTAACGTGTCGTTCGGTGTGAAGGCTGGCGAGGTGTTCGGGTTCCTGGGGACGAACGGGGCGGGGAAGACGACGACGATCTCGATCCTGTGCCAGGAGTTCTTCCCGACGAGCGGACACGCGAAGATCTGCGGGTACGACATTGTGGAGGAGAGCTCCAAGGCGCTGCGCTGCGTGGGGTACTGCCCGCAGTTCGACGCGACGCTGGAGCTGCTGACGGTGGAGGAGCACCTGTACCTGTACGCGGGGGTGCGGGGGGATCCGGTATGACGACCGGCAGCGGGTGGTGGAGGGCCTGATGGGCCTGTGCGAGCTGCTCCACTACCGCCACAAGCGTTCTGTGGACCTCTCTGGGGGCAACCGGCGGAAGCTGTCGGTGGCGATCTCGTTGATCGGCGGCCCGCGGGTGGTGTTCCTGGACGAGCCGTCGGCCGGGATGGACCCCGTTGCGCGCCGCGGGCTGTGGACGGCGATCCAGACGGTCGCGGACAACTGCGCGGTGGTGCTGACGACGCACCACCTGGAGGAGGTCGAGGCGCTGGCGCACCGCGTTGCGATCATGGTGGACGGACCCTCAAGTGCATTGGCAACAAGACGCACCTCAAGACGAAGTACGGCAGCGGGTTCGAGCTTGCGGCCCGGCTTGCGGATGAGAGCGACCAGACGCGCGAGGACGCTGAGCTGTTCATCGCGGCGAACTTCCCGGGCTGTGCGATGCGGGAGTTCCGAGCGCGGCGCCTGATCTACGAGCTACCTGGGAGCACGAAACTGTCCGAGACGTTCCGTGTGCTGGAGCAGAACGCCTCGCGCCTGCGTATTGTCGACTACAGCGTGGCGCAGACGTCCATCGAGCAGGTGTTCCTGCGCATCAGCGAGGAGGCGGATCTGAAGAGAGAAGGGGAGGAAGAGGATGAAAAAGCGCAGCGGCTGGAGAAGAAGAGCTGTAGGTACTGCTGAGAGCTAGAGATTCATTTTTTTTTTTCGCAGTTTAGTGTGTTGCGTAGTGCAGATGCGTTTTTTTCGGATGTTGGATAGCTTTTTTTTTGTTGTGTGATCGTTTGCTTTAATGTTTCTTTCTTTATTTTTTTTTCCTTTTTGTGTATATCGTAGCAATTGATAATGCGCGAGTGAGTGGCGGTAGGAGGAAAGTAATGCTTTTTTTTGAAAAGATTAATTATAACAATTTACAGTTATGAATTAGTTTGAGTTTTTCCGGTGTTGTGATCTGATTTTTTGTGTGGATAATCAAATGGAAATATGTAGTGGTGTCATATGTCCTGTTGCTGTTGTGAGGAACAGAGTAGGAGGTACTAACTGTACCGCTGTTGGTTTTGTTCCATGAACGTCATCGTAGGATGCCTCCTGACCCATCTTCCTTGTGTTGCTTCTTCATTCAATCGAGTTATATGTATCACTGTTTGAATCCTTTTTGCTTTGAGAGTGAACTATCGCAATTTATACTTATTGTGTCGAGTGACAGTCACTTTTACATAATATAGGAGTTCAAGTTTTTAGTTGCTCGTATGGACGAGAGCCCGAAAAGGCCGGCTTCCTCCACCGGTGGAGCTATTGACGCCCGTGTATCACCTGCAGAGTTAGACCATCCAGGAATCAACAACCTTCATACTCAAACACGAACGCGTGCTGCTAGTTTCTGCTTCCAGCTCGGCATCAGCATCCAACGTATTATCCTTCAGCTGTTCCGGGAACCCGTGACCTTGTGCGTGGAAATTTTTATCCCGATATTCTTTGTTATCGGCTCTATCATTGTCTGGGCTGTTCTGGCTAATGACCCCTATCCTGCTGAGACGTACTTCTCCGCCAGCGGTCTCACACAGAGTGCTTCTCTGTTCAGCAATCTGGCGAATGGCATGTGCTACAAAGATGCGGAGATCCCCGGGATCGGCGCCTGCAGCGCGCTGTCGAGTGCGTTGCAGGACACGCTATTGTGCGGGAAGGCGACCACTGGTACCCCTAGCGGTCTGTGTGTCCTCCCCACCGCTATCGCTCTGGCGACGGAGGGATGGAAGCGAGTAGCGCAGAAGAACTCTGCGTACATGCCGGATCTGACGGAGCTGATTCTGCTCAAGTGGGCTGCGCGAATTATGTACGACACGTACGACTTCGGGTTTGTCATGTACTACACTTCTGACGCCGCGCTGTACTACTCCTGCGGAACGCTCTACTTCGCGCCTGCATCGGATGCGACGACTAAGCTTGTGGAGCACCTGAAGGCCAGCTCGCCGCTCTTCACATACGTGTACGGAGAGACATACAATACTGTGGAGGAAGCTGAGAGCCGCGTGGAGCAACGGACCAGCAACGACCCTCCGATCTGGGGAATCATCCAGGTGAACAGCCTAGTGAAAGACGGCTTCGATGTCCAGATCCGGCTGAACAATACAGCACTGCCCGATACCGCGCAGAAGCTTCAGCTCAACTACGTTGGTGGGGTTCCTGATGATGGTACGCAGAGCTATGTGTACTCCGGGTTCTCTGAGTTCCAGAAGATCATCTACGAGTACTACTTGACGGAGGTGCAGGGCGTCGCGGCGCCTCCGTCTGCCGTGGCGACAGTGCCGATGCCCACTGTGGCATACAAGTCTCAGACGTTCCTGGCCAGCGCCGGGAGCTTTGTTCCATTGATTATCGTTTTTGGCTTCCTGTACCCCGTGTCCCAGATGACGAAGCGCGCTGTGATGGAGAAGGAGCTGCGACTGCGCGAGGCGATGCTGATCATGGGGCTGTCGCACGTTGTGATGTACCTGTCTTACTTCGTGGTGTACGTGGTGCAGTACGCCGTTGTCTCCCTCGTGATCAGCGTGCTGCTGAAGGTGACATACGCTAAGCTGTGCAACTTTGGTGTGGTGTTTTTTCTGTTCTTCGCGTTCTCGCTGTCGGTTATTTCTCTATCGGGCCTAATCTCGTCCTGCTTCAGCAAGTCGCGCCTCGCTGGGCTGCTCTCACCGCTGATCTACTTTGCCATGGCAATCCCTCTGTTCGCGATGAACAACTCGAGCGGTTCGGCGAAGGCGGGGGTGACGATCCTGTCCCCCTCCGCTCTGTCCGTTGGGTTGCAGCTGGTGTTCGACCACGAGCTGACCGGCGGCTTCACGACGCAGGATATGACCTTTTACGACGACATGCCGAACATGCTGATTGTCCTTGTGATGCTGTTCATTGATTTCTTCTTGTACGCCTTGCTGATGGTGTACCTGGACCTTGTGCTACCGAAGGACTGGGGCACCCGGAAACACCCGCTGTTCTTTGTGATCGACCCCGTGAAGGCGTGCTGCTGCCGTGGCGGCGAGCGGGAGACGGGCCTGGAGGATGGCCGTTCCCCCGACGGTGTTTTCGAGGACGTCGCGGACCCGGAGAGCAGCGCGATTCAGATCTGCGGTCTGCGGAAGGAGTTTGGGAGCGGTAAGAAGAAGTTCACGGCCGTGAACAACCTGTACCTCAACATGCGGGAGGGGGAGATCACGGTACTGCTGGGGCACAACGGCGCTGGCAAGACGACGACGATGAACATGATGACGGGGATGATCGAGGCGGACGGCGGCGACTGCTTTATCTACGGGAAGTCGGTGACGCACGACCTGGACGGTGCTCGGCAGGAGATTGGTTTCTGCCCGCAGCACAACATCCTGTGGCCCAGCCTTACGTGCCGCGAGCACCTGTGGTACTACGCGTCGATCAAGGGGCTGCGCGGCGCGGAGCGGGAGAACGCAATCCTGCGCATGCTGCACGGTGTGGACCTCGCCGACAAGGCGGACTACCGGTCGTCCGCGCTGTCGGGCGGGCAGAAGCGGAAGCTGTCGGTTGCGATCGCGTTTGTTGGGGAGAGCAAGCTGGTGTTCCTGGACGAGCCAACTGCTGGGATGGATGCCACGGCGCGGCGGCACACGTGGGAGATGCTGCGGCAGCTGTCGCGGTTCCACAGCATCCTGCTGACGACGCACTTCATGGACGAGGCGGACCTGCTTGGCGACACCGTTGCGATCATGAGCAAGGGCCGCCTGCAGTGCTCCGGGAGCAACATGTTCCTCAAGTCGAAGCTTGGCGTGGGCTACGTGCTGACCATGTCGGTTGTGGCGCACACGCCGCGGGAGCCGATTGCTGCTATGGTGAAGTCGTACGTGCCAGCAGCGGAGGCCTTGGGCAGCGGCGGCGGCGAGGTGGCGTTCCGGCTGCCGATGGAGTCCAAGGGCGCCTTCCCCGGAGCTACTGGCGCGTGTGGAGGACGGGGCGTCGCTGGGCATCAACGGGTTCTCTATCTCCGCCACGACGCTGGAGGAAATCTTCATCAAGATTGCCGAGGCGGACGAAGAGGAGCAGGAAGAGGATGCGAAGATTGGGAGGTGATCCACCCAACCGCCCTGAATTAGCTCCTGACTATGTCGTGAATGAGGTACAGTCCAGCGTGTGGAGCGTGAGCCTGATGGAGAACTCTTCCTCCATCTTGTGGAGCCAGTTTAAGGCGATGATGGTGAAGCGGTTCTGGAACTCTCTACGGGATCGGCGCACACAGTTCTTCCAAATTGTGTGCCCTGTCGTCTGTGTGCTCCTGGCAATGCTGCTGACTCTGCTCAAATTTTTCCACCTGGGGACGACGACGATCAACAGTGACATCTACGGGACGGACGTCCTGGTGGACGTTGCTGGGTGCGACGGACACCTGAACTACGACATCCCTTTCGCGAGCCGCGCGACGACGATGGTGAACCCCGACGGCGCCACGAACGCGGCTGACCTGACGAGCTACCAGTTCAAGACGTACTACAGCCACCCCTACGGGAAGGAGCGGTACCTGGGGCTCGTGTGCGAGGACACGAGCGTGTCCACGCCGTCCGCCTTTGTGTCCTTCAACGCCAGCTCGACGATCGAGATACCCATTGGGATGTACAACCTGTACAACGGGTACTACCAGAAGGCTGTCGGGTCGAGCCGCCAGCTGTACACGACCTCACGCGCGATGCCGCAGACGAAGGCCGAGCAGCAGATGACAGATTCGTTGTATGCCATGATGATCGGAATGGTGATCATGATTCCGTTCACGTTCATCCCGTCGACGTTTGTGTCGTGGATTGTAAAGGAGAAGCAGTCCAAGGCGCGGCACCTACAGAATGCGTCGGGCCTGTCCTTCTACATCTACTGGATCTCCAACTTCCTGTTCGACGCGTGCTGCTACCTGATCACGATGTGGCTTGTGATCTTCATCTTCCTCATCTTCAACCGCACGGAGTACATTGGCGCCAATGCTTTCGGTGCGACGTTCTTGTGCTGCTGCTGTATGGGATATCCGGGATCGTGATGGCGTACGCGCTGAGCTTCTTCTTCCAGGACTACGCGTCGGCGCAGAACGTGGTGATGCTGGGGAACTTCATCACTGGGTTCCTCCTTGTGATGGTGATTGTGATGCTGCAGCTGATCCCCAGCACGAAAAACGCATCGAATGCGTTGCGCTGGGCGTTCCGCATTGTGCCCAGCTTCTGCATCGGCGAGGGCATCATGAACCTCGCCGTTTTAGGTTTGTATGAAGCATTCGGAAGCGATCAAACTGCTTGGACCATGTCTGTTACTGGCTGGCCATGCTTGTACATGGCGATCGAGTTTCCTGTGTATGCGCTGATTGTGCTGTTCATCGACCATCCCGGACGCCGCCAGCGGTCGCAGCGGCTGTTCCACAACCCGACGCGCCGCCGGAGGAGATCCCCGACGAGGACCCGGATGTGCGTGAGGAGGAGGAGAACATGCAGCTGCCGGAGCGTCAGAACGACCTTGTATCGGTGCAGCATCTGCGGAAGGTGTACGGGAACGGCAAGGTTGCTGTGCGTAACGTGTCGTTCGGTGTGAAGGCTGGCGAGGTGTTCGGGTTCCTGGGGACGAACGGGGCGGGGAAGACGACGACGATCTCGATCCTGTGCCAGGAGTTCTTCCCGACGAGCGGACACGCGAAGATCTGCGGGTACGACATTGTGGAGGAGAGCTCCAAGGCGCTGCGCTGCGTGGGGTACTGCCCGCAGTTCGACGCGACGCTGGAGCTGCTGACGGTGGAGGAGCACCTGTACCTGTACGCGGGGGTGCGGGGGATCCGGTATGACGACCGGCAGCGGGTGGTGGAGGGCCTGATGGGCCTGTGCGAGCTGCTCCACTACCGCCACAAGCGTTCTGTGGACCTCTCTGGGGGCAACCGGCGGAAGCTGTCGGTGGCGATCTCGTTGATCGGCGGCCCGCGGGTGGTGTTCCTGGACGAGCCGTCGGCCGGGATGGACCCCGTTGCGCGCCGCGGGCTGTGGACGGCGATCCAGACGGTCGCGGACAACTGCGCGGTGGTGCTGACGACGCACCACCTGGAGGAGGTCGAGGCGCTGGCGCACCGCGTTGCGATCATGGTGGACGGGACCCTCAAGTGCATTGGCAACAAGACGCACCTCAAGACGAAGTACGGCAGCGGGTTCGAGCTTGCGGCCCGGCTTGCGGATGAGAGCGACCAGACGCGCGAGGACGCTGAGCTGTTCATCGCGGCGAACTTCCCGGGCTGTGCGATGCGGGAGTTCCGAGCGCGGCGCCTGATCTACGAGCTACCTGGGAGCACGAAACTGTCCGAGACGTTCCGTGTGCTGGAGCAGAACGCCTCGCGCCTGCGTATTGTCGACTACAGCGTGGCGCAGACGTCCATCGAGCAGGTGTTCCTGCGCATCAGCGAGGAGGCGGATCTGAAGAGAGAAGGGGAGGAAGAGGATGAAAAAGCGCAACGGCTGGAGAAGAAGAGCTGTAGGTACTGCTGAGAGCTAGAGATTCATTTTTTTTTTTCGCAGTTTAGTGTGTTGCGTAGTGCAGATGCTTTTTTTTTTGTGTGTATTGGCCGGTGATCAGCTGTTTTCCTTTTTTTTTCGTTTCGTGTTTCCTGGAATCCCTCTGTTTTTGATTGGTATCATGTGACAGTTGGAGGTTCTTGTGGATTGTTTATGATCTTGGTGCGATCAACGTGTTTGTGTCTGCAGTCGTATTCATGAGTGGTGCAAGCGCTTTTTCGTGCTGACTTTTGCTTAGTTTTTTTTTCCCTGTTTTAGTTTGATGTGTGCTTTTTGGGTTTCGTGAGCATCTCGTATTGTTTTCTGAATGTTGCTGCTCAATATTAGGACTAATGGTAGGTGCAAGTGTCTCGAGTTTAAATTCTTTCTCGATGATTTTTTAGGCCTAATTGTAGGTCCTCGATGAGATTTTAATATTCTTTTTCCGTTTGCATTCAATTACTTTTCATTCAATAACACATGTGTTGTGTGTGTATCTCTGAAGTCCGTAATATGTGGACGTCGCTGTCCTATTGCCCGTTTCCTGAGATGCGTATTGTTCTTTTTTAATATTTTCTTTTGCTGGTTACTGTTATCCTTTTTTTTTTGTTGTTGTGCGATCTATACCGGTATTAGTACTATTGTGTTTTTTCAGGAGAAAAGGAATTAAAAACCAAAAAAAAAAACAAATAGCGCTGTTTCATTTAAGATGCTTCCCTTGGGCCACCGAAAGCTGGTGGATATTGGTGTGAACCTGACAGATCCGATGTTCCGTGGAGTTTATCATGGGAAAGAGAAACACAAGCCGGATATTGATGCAGTTCTTCAGCGTGCTGTTCAAGCTGGAGTCCACTCTTTAATTATTACAGGGGTGACAGTAGATGAAAGTAGGAAAGCAGTTGATCTCTGCCAGCAATGCTCAACTGCCGGGCTGCGTTGTTTCGCTACAGTAGGCTGCCATCCGACACACTGCGAAGATTTTCTGACGTCCCCGGATGAGTACTACACGAGATTTAATACAGACCGTATTCTGGAGGGACTAAAGAGGGACGAAGCGTTTCAGGATGTTCTCTACACTATAGACGCAAAAGCATATGTGAAAGATTTCTTGTCTGCGAAGCCACAAAATGGAAAATCGAAAGGTGCTGCCGATTCTAAAAAAGGGCACACAGTTGTCGAAACGGCGAAGTCACCCGCTACGTCCGTTCGAGAGGAATACGTGAAAATCGCTTTAGCTCGTGAGATGGGGCGAATGGCCACAGTACAGGCCAAGCAAGACCTTTTCGACTCGTTGAAAGCCCAATACCTCGATGATGGTATGACGGAAGATGAAGCTATGAAGGCAGCCGAGGAAGACCTGGGAGAGGATGAAGAAGATGTGGATCAGGAGGCCAATAGCGCTACACAACGCCCGGCTTTGTACCTGTGTCTCATCGGTTATCCCAACACTGTAGAAGATATTCTTGAGGCCTCAAAAGCGAAGGTTCCGTTGGATTGTCTCCTGAACATCGTCTCGAAGGCTGCGCTTTCCGGTTCCGCATCAGTGGAGACCACAGAGAAGCCAAACGACAAAGGGCGCAACAAAGGGAACGATGCAGCCAAGAATGCCGGAAAACGGGGAAGAGCAGAGGACGAAGTGTCAAAATACCTCATCGAGCAGCTGATACAGCGAAACCAAACACGCACCATGGAGGAGTACAATGCGGCTGATGAGGTTTTAGTTCATACGTACGAATTTCCATGTGATGAACTTCCTCCTCGAGCGGCGGATGGCCCACCAGTGTATCGCTTAACGGGGTCGGAGAAAGCCGGATTGGTGGCTATTTCTGAAGCATTAATTCAAGTTGAAGAAAGCCTACATCTCTTTCGGGAATGGAAGGCAAATCGTACCGTTGTCCATGTGCCGAAATACTGTGGCCTTCTGGACCCAGATGCTCCTAAGCCTGCTCCCGTTGAGCTTGTAGAGGAGAAGAACAAGCGGAAACGAAGCGCTTCCTCTTCCTCAAAGAAAGGGCTAGGTCAACCACCTCCTGAAGCAGCTCCTCTTCCGCCCGTCCTGACAACAGAAGACTTGCGAAGCATGAGCGATGTTGCAGCCAACACGGAGACATATAAAGATGCTATTCTACAACACCGTCTTAAAACAGATTCCTTTTTGATCTCAGCGTTTGTTAGCAGTTGTATTACTCAAGTATCGTCATCAACAACAACATTGTCGGACAAAAGCCAGCGCGCTGAGAAAGCAATGATGAACAGCAAGGATGCTGTAGGGCGGTTTGCCGATTATATATTCAATGAAATCATGGGTGTTGTGAAATCTAGCACACCGAAGGCTAGACAAGAGGAACAAGTGAAACAGAGTGTAGAGAATGCAGGAGAGGCCCCACCAGACTCTATGTCCTCACCAATTCCTATAGGAGGCGAAGGTGCTGATAGCCCTGACGAAGCTGCTGAAAAAGCGCAATTATCCATAGAGGAGAGAGAGAAGCTCACGACCCCGAAAGGTCGCCTTCTGGGTGCGGAAGGGCTGCCTATTGAGGAAGAAATAGATGCTGAGAAGATTAGTGATATTATTGCGTGTGGGATACGACATTCTTTTCCTCATTTGCCTGAAGAATTTATTGCAGAAGAAGTGAAAAGAGGGTTGTTTCTAGGCTTTGCGGCTCTGAACACTGGACTGCAAAAAACCCCGTTTGGAAGGTTTTGGTTTTACAAAAACATGCATGGCTGGCGGCACGTTTCACGGAAGTGGGGGGCATATTTTGTTGATGTCTTGAGCAAGGGAGATGGAACCGCACGAACTCAGCACTTAACTTACTCTTTCGAAGGACCGACAACTTTTCCAGAATTTGTGGCAGAGCAGAGATTCTGCGAAGGAGAGAAGGCCTTTTTTTACCCTCCCCCTGCAGAGAGTGATGATGAAGAACCTGAAGAAGAGGAAGAAGAAGAAGACGAAGAGGATGAAGAGGGAAACATCATCCCGCGAAAGAAAAAGGAACCGGAACCCTTCCCATTTTTGGATCATGTCAGCATTATTCAGCGCGCCATGCGAAAACGAAGAGTGAACGAAGAAATCATTAGGCACTTAGCGACACCAAGAGAGCAAGAAACAGTGAATCACGGTCAAGGGGCACGCTGTGCTGTTGAAGAGGTAGAGTGGATGTTCCCAGAAGATGGAACTATTGTTGAAGTTGAAAGAAGCACAGTCAACACAAAGCAGCTGAGCTGCTTTGTAACCTCTCCACGCGGTTTAGAATTCGGTTTCATGTTCTGTGAATACCAAAATCAAGATTCGATCCAGAAGTACGTTCCATCGCACATCAGAACTTTTGTGGAACGGGGAAGAAGCATCAAAGTCATGGCGGAGGTAGTGGCGGATAATACGGTGGCTGCTGAGAACATGGCATTTGAGCGAGCGGTAGAAGAGGCAAAACTTGAAGCGAGGAAACAACTAGAGACCTTACAAAACGCGAAAAAATCAGCAAGAGGAAAGGATAAATCGGCGGTTCTCCCCACCTTGGCAGAATTGGAAGAAACATGCATCAACGCGATTCCGCGCCCACAGGTCAGGGAAAAATGCCCTCCTACATTGAAGATATCTGCTTTGTTTAATAACGGAAATACATTTGTATCTTTCAACGAAGTCGAAGAAACATTGCACATCAAGTCTTTTAAGTGGGCTACCGTAAATGTGGATTTACCAGTTAGAGTATGGAGAAACAACCGTATGGATACCGTTTTGCTGAATAGTGTGTCTTGTATATATGTTCATGCAGATGGATCAGTTGAAATATTTTCTCCGGAGTCCCAGGGGTATAGAATTATTTTAAGCAGCCATGGGAGTTATATGACAGAGAAGGATGGACAATGTCTCGCTGTATTACGGGATGGGAGATGTTCCTTACGATCCGGAGAATCAGTTGTTCGCTTGATGGCCCTAAAGTGCTCTGATAACATCGATTGCTCAACAAAAGACCTCGTCACAGAAAGAGAAGATGGCATCCAACTTATTTCCCATCGTGGGGAATTAAAACGAGCAAAATACGGCAATAATGTTTCAGTGTCTTGGGAGGGAGAGAGTTGCATGTGGAGGTTCGCAGGAGTACCTCCTGTTCGTTGTAATACAGTGGAGCGAACCTTCGGGGTGGAATGCGATGATGGTATACTCTCTTTTGATTTAGCCAGGAACGTAGCATTGATCACTTGCCCGGGTGAGGAGTTCCGTGCACTGTTTGATCTGATAGAGTACAGGTTGCAGGTTCATCCCATAAACTCATCAAGCCTGTATATTATTGACTGTGCGTTTGGCGGGCTGTACGCTGATGTATCCACAGCTGAAAAGAGCGTAGTGTATCGTGTCTCGCCTTTTGGCCGGTGCTCTGAAGAACGTGACGGATTACTTGCTCTTCCTAGTGGCTATGTTACACCTGAAGTTCAACCATTGATGCGGCTGCCAGAGATTTGGTCACCGTCATTTGTCGAAACTCTCCAAGATACGGACGTTTTAGTGGATCGAGATGCTCTACATCTCATTGAGTCGCTAGATGTAGAGAGGCTCCCGTACGTACGCCAGAAGAGACCCACCACCAACAAAGCGATTGAGAAGTATTACGAATCTCGAGGAGCTAATACATTAAAGTCTATTACCACCGCTGATCCCATGGGGAGCAAAGTTTTGTCGTGTACTTGTGTCTCAAACGAGGACAGATCTCTTTCTCTGATCTTCGTGGAACCCATAACAGCACATCTGCTTTCGAAAACGTTTCTACGATACTTTAACGCCTTGTATTCATGTGCATTTGGAGTTCGTGGGGTGGACGCACTACACGAGTACCTGCTGGCTATCAACTCAAACAGGGCAACTAAAGCATCAAATTCTAAGGTGCTTCTTCCGTCCACCGTAGATGACTTGTTTCTTGCGACATCCAACAATACGGAAGATGCTTTGCTGTGGTATTGGCTTATTCGATGCACGCAAGATACAAAACTTAGCATGGAGTTTTTCTCAAATTTTTTCGATCCCGAACGCTTGCAAAAGGGCTACGAGGATGCTTTAGAATTTCTTTGTTCTAATCTTCCATTAGCACAACGCGAAGAGTTTCTCCCCATGAAAACTGATCATCCCACAACTTTGGTGGTAAAGCAAGACTGCTGCGCATCATCCAATGGAGATCGTGACGGACTTGCTGAAATTAAGCCTTCAATAGGCGAGAGCAACGCCAGAAATCGTGAACAAGTTTCGGAAGATCAACTCCCGGGGAATTGGGGTGGGAATGGACGCTTAAATTACTGGAATATGTTTCATGACCAGCTACCTGTTGAACGTCGGATAGAAAAGCGGTTGTCTGCTGAACCCGTGAAAGCCAGTGCTGACGACACTCCAAAAGCACATGTGGACCATGGGTGCCCTTCAACTCAACGAATTGGCAAAGTTAATCCTTTAATGGCCACAAAGACGTATCGTACTGTCGCAGATACGGGGACAACAGCGTCATCGAGAGGACATTACCCTCGCCTCATATTTACTCCAAAAGTGCTGGACTTCGGGAGCATCAAAACCCGACGGTGCTACGCGGCCATAGTGTACCTGACAAATACTTCAACTGTTCCATGCCGCTACAGGCTTGTAGTACCAAAAGAGTTCAAAAACTTTGTGGCAGTGAAACACCCCCGGCATTTTATGGCACCGGGTCTCACAGAAGGGGCGGAAGTCCGCATTTTTGGAATCCAACCACTGGGTGACATGGAAATAACTCTAACGTTGGCTCATGAAGGAGGTTCTGAGTCAGTATCTGTGAGATGGAAAACTGTTCAACTGGAACCAGAAGTTCAACTCTCTTCTCATGCATTATGCGTAAGCGAAACTCCTCAAGCTTTTATTCCCGGCACAACTACTCGCTTTAAGCGTAGAAATTCAGATGAACTGGCCTACGAAGAGGAAAATCAAGATTCTTCCGGAGGTGACGATGATGATCAACCGCCGTTTTAATGTACATACTGCTTCGTTATGCATGTAGTGATCGAAGAACGAAGCAGAAAAAAAAAATCTCTGTAAATATTTCTATTTTCGATATCGTTTTTGGACGCAAAAAGTCTTATGGTCTTATTCTTCTGGAGGTAAATACTACTCTAAACTCGTCTTTTTTTCTATACAATCCATATCGTTCTCTCTATTTAGTTTCTCCGCACAGCACTATGGAATTGTCTGAACAATCTCTTCGCTACAACCGTTCCAAAGTGAGCCCTGGCATTGTTCACTTCGGGGTGGGACAGTTTTGCAGGGGTCATCTCTTTCGCTACACACAAAAAGTATTGGAGCTCCCTGAAAACAAAAATGGGTGCAACTGGGGCATCGTGGGAGTAAACGTATTCAAAGGAGAGCGCGAAGAAATGATGTGGAAGGCGTTTCAAAAACAAAATTTTTTGTACACTGTTTCTCTTTTCTCTCCAAACGGCAATGTGACACATGAAGTTCTCGGGAGCATGATAAAGTACCTCTACGCTCCCGAAGAACAACGCGAAGTTCTGAACTACCTTGTCAATCCTCAAATAAAAATCTTGTCGCTCACCGTTACCGAAGGCGGATACAATATTGACGAAAACACTGGTAAGTTTGACCTGTCTAACGCGGCAGTCAAAGATGACCTCACTCATCCTGAGCAGCCAAACACTACCTTCGGGTATATCGTTGAAGGGTTGCGGTTAAGAAAGGAAGCTGGAATCCCTCCGTTTACAGTGATGTCTTGCGATAATCTGCGTCACAACGGCAACGTTGCAAAGACAGCTGTTCTTGGCTTTGCCGCAGCCCGTGACCCCAGACTTGCCGACTGGATTAAATCATCTGTAAAATTTCCCAACAGTATGGTAGATCGAATTACCCCCGCTACCACAGACGAAGTCCGTGATAAGTTGCAGAAGCTTACTGGAACATGCGACCGCCTCCCTGTCATTGGCGAGGATTTTGATCAGTGGGTTATCGAGGACAAATTTAACAACAGCGAACGCCCGGCATGGGAGAAAGTTGGTCTAGAACTATCCAACGACGTTCCTGGTTATGAAAACACCAAAGTCCGCATCCTGAACTCCTCGCACCTCATGATCACGTTCCCTGGCCTTCTTTTGGGATACCGGACTGTGCACGAAGCACTGGCGGATCCGGATATCATGAGGGCAGTGGAACTCTCTCTCACAGAGAGTATTCTTCCGTTTCTTCGGTCGCCCGTGGATACGACTGCCTACAAAAACAAAGTCCTTTCGCGTTTCAAGAATCCCGCCATTGCTGACCAACTGCTTCGTATTGCTGGAGACGGCTGCAGCAAAGTTCAAGTATTCTGGACGGAAAATGTGAAGGCAATTGTTTCTCAGCCAGATAAGAAGAAATTAAACTATTTCGCTTTCGGCCTTGCTTGCTTTATTGAATATCTGTACGGAAAGGATTGCAAAGGGGGATCGTATCCCGTTATTGAACCAAAACTCAGCAGCAACTGGAAGGAAGTGATTGCATCTTCTAACCTAGGCGATGCCCTAGCTCTCAACGCGTTTGATCCTTGGAGAGCCACGGACCACAAAGCCTTGGATGAGCGCATTGTTGCCTACAGACAAATGATTAAGAAACAAGGAATACGGGCAACGATCAGAAGTTTCTCTACCGCCTCTCATTTATGAAACAGCTGCGGCTCTCCACTATTACTATCGACACAATATATATATATATAGAGAGAGTATACTATTTTCTTCTTCTATCTTTGACTTTATCGTTTCGTTTTCATTCTCGGTCCCAAATATATTTCACTCCTAAACCAAAACAAAACAAACAAACAACCACAAAAAAATTCCCCTCGTAACCTCTACCGAAGTTAGCCTCCGCACATCCGAAAACTTTTACACTTTTTTTCTTCACCTTATTCACTTCTGAGAAATTCATACATGCGACAGACTCTCAACCTGCAGTACTACTATACAACAATTACAAACAAATGAATCAACCTCTACAAAATATACAACAGTTACTAGGATTCTTTTTTTTTGTTGCTTCTGGTACCGCATGAAAATTCTCTGCACAGAACCAACACCATACATCAGCAACAACAACATCATTGTTGTCAACAACTTTTTACCAGATTACATCATTGCTGCTTATTACTTATTGATTCGCGTCTTTCTCTTTCTCTCTCTTTCTCTCTGTCCATTCTCCTGGATCACGTCGCTGCCACTGTGGTGATCGTGCTTTTTTATTCTTTTTGTTTCTCCGCTGCCAACGACTTGTAGTATCTCTGCTTCATAGAATCGTTACACCCACCCCTCAACTGCCTCACCCGACATCAGGATGACGGAGACTTTTGCTTTTCAGGCTA
This sequence comes from Vickermania ingenoplastis, assembly GCA_010157825.1. Lineage (NCBI taxonomy): Eukaryota > Euglenozoa > Kinetoplastea > Trypanosomatida > Trypanosomatidae > Vickermania > Vickermania ingenoplastis. The sequence goes on along the minus strand of VFSE01000085.1, from coordinate 50,015 downwards.
AAATGAATAAGTTGATGAGTATAATCATCAACACCTTTTATTCAACTAAGGAAAGAGAGATAGTATAAGGAGTTGGCAAATAAGGAAATATCCCTGATCACGCCGGCCACCTCATCGTGGTGTCAGGGTCCAGTACCTCTGCAAGAGGGAAGCCAAGAGCCTGCAGCCATGACTATTTCCTTATTAGTATTTTTTGTTTTGGTTTTTGTTCAGCGTGCGTTTCATCTGCCCGGCATTGTCATCCAGACTGGCTGACGGGTCGTCCATCCTAGCAGTGAACGGACTATCGCTTTCCAGTGTTGGGCTACTGTCCCTTCTTCTTCTCCTCAAGGGAACCGCCATCTGGTCTGGCACGGGTACCTCAGACGGGGCGTGCCGTTTCTCTAGTCTTGGCGGTAGTGGCAGTAACACCGGTTTAGGAAGCCCAAACAGGCGAGATAGAAACCACGGCAGCTTCATTGACGCAAGTTGCTCTTCCACTGATCCACGCAACCCACATTCCCTACGCATAGCTCCCAAGGCCGGACATTCCAAGATATGCCTGGAGGTCTCCTCACAAGTCTCCTTGAGATGGTTGTGAACGTCTTCCGGTGCATCACCGTCGTGAAAAGCAATAAGATGTTGCGTGAGGTACTGCTTATCAGTGAACCGCCGCTGGCAATGAGGACATAGTAGCGCTCGTTTGCGCAGGGGGGTGGACTGTACAGCACCGGACGGCATCCTACGCTCCACAGAGAGGGCCTCATCGTGGTGTTGACGGGTATGCCATACCAAAATGGACCACTCTTTGTAACGTGAGCCACACCGACCACACTCAAAGGAATTATCTTCCTCTCTGCGTCGTTTGCGGTTCTCCGCCTGCTCACTATGAATGTTGCGTGTATGGGACCACAGAGTTATTTTAGAGCTCAGAAGTACACCACACAAGGGACACTCACAGGTTTCCACCTGTCGTCTTGGGGCCGCAGGCCCCGGAAGAACAGGACGGATAGCAGGATCGTGACCCGGATGGGCTCTGACCATGTGCGGTATAATCCCCCTTGCCGTGCCACTATACGTACACACAGGGCATCTAAAGGTCAACGGAGTGTCCGATACGGGCACACATCGATGCCTTGATAACCCTATCGCCGTCACATAGGCCCTGCCACAGCTCTCACACTAGAGCGGGCTCGCGGGTGATACGATGCGCTCCAGGCGCGGCCGAGTGCGCGCTGGGGAGACGGGAGGTGTCCTGGGTGAGGCGGGCGGTGTAGGGGAGGCAGCACGCTCCGGCGATGGCGGTGGCGTAGGCTCCCTCTGACGCCGTCGCGACGTAGTGGAGGGTAAGGGGACCGCCAGGTAGAGGAAATCCTGGGGCGCGTTCGGAGGACGATGGGACGGCATATGAGCCTCCAGAAGGCCCCGACGGGAGAAAATCTCCAAGCACAAGTGGCATTTTACCTGGCCGTTGTAGGGCGCTGGTGCCCGAATGACGCAGTGTAACACCTCCTTGGCCTTCGTCAGAGTCCACTGGTGTTTAGTGGTCAGATGCACTTGCAATGCTTGCTTGTGCGCCGAAATCACCTACAGACAGGGCATACGACCGGGTCCATACGACGAGAGGCGACGAGTAGAGCTGGGGACGAGACCGAAGGCGGAGAGGACAGGGGGGACAGAGGGTCATCTGAGGTGGCAGTGGGATGACACCAACGACATTAGAGCTGCCGAGTGGAGCGCGTGAGAACACGCTGAAGCCACCCGAAATGCCTCGATGTGCCGGTGAAGAACGAGGAGAGACTGCCCATTCCTGTCAAACCCTAATCTCTTAGGCGCTGGGTGGATGTGCTGTAAGAGGGTGGAGCGATATGTGATCGGTCCGCCTCCGTCGTCAAAGGTTGCGTCTGCAGCCCGACGACGGACACGTTTAATCCCTGTCACAATGTCAGTAATCCACGCTGGGTAGCGCTGTGGTAATCCCCTCCCTTCTGCCGCTGCTTGATCCACCGCCTCGTTCCGTGGAATTCCACAATGGGAGAAGACGAATTGGAAGGACAATCTGACACTTCTATTAAGAAGAGTTAGGATGTGCCTCCATATTCGCTGAAGGACACCATCGCGGGCACGATGTGGTCCGGTCTGCAATGCCATAAGAAGAGATAATGAGTCACTAAAAACAGCAACCCGTAATCTCTTCGTGTTGGTATCGGAGACATGGTCCAAAAGCGCCGCGAGGCCGATTTCCATAGCCACACATTCAGCGCGGTAACTGCATGCAAGGGAACCCGCATCACTTACCACTTTCCTCCTCAGAGAGCCATCCCTGGCAAACAACAGAGCTGCCGGTCCCGAAGCCACATCCAAATGAACAGAGCCATCAGTCCATAATTGGAAATCATAGTCATCAAACTTGTTGACCCGGTTCTGGGTGAAGAGTTTCTTCAAGCAGTCATCATCATCAACGGTCAGACCGGCCGGAGTCGAGCACTGGAAGTTCATCCGGCGGGCTTCCAACTAAGACGACAGCAGTGTGGGGTAATGGGTCGTGAAACTCATCTACAGAGTCATACAGCCTCCGGACCAGATCCAAAGCCTCCCGAATGGGATGATCTGAAATAAAGAGTCTGGAAGCAGTTATTCCCTCTGGAGCCCCCCACGTTGTCTAGCCTTTAGAAAATACTCCAATGCGCTATACTCCGCCGCTTTGTCAAGCGGGATGAGTCGGGCTTCTTGGAGAATGTCAGTCCGAGAAGCTGCTCGTGGGACTCCACGGTGGACCTATCGGAGTATTGTAGCGATAGATCATCTGTAAAGAAACCCTGGTGCAGACCTGGGATAGCATTCAGCTTGGCACTAAATGAATTGATAACGATGATGAACATAATAGGCCCTGTGGAACACCACACATCCTGGCAGCAGAGTACAAAATGAATGAGTGTTGTTCACGCGAACCCTGCCGGTGAGGGGTGACAAACACAACTCAGCCTGCTGGCTCTGTAGCTGCGCCTCGATCAAATTTCGAAGTCATGAGCTTACATATGCAGAGAACTAGTAAATACCACCCGTCAGAACGACGCCAAGTCTGACGATGGTTTATGGAGCTTAAAGAGAGGAATGATGATCCCGGTTCGCCCCGCCTTACGAACAACACCCGTCTGGTAGCTCCTATTGAACATCTTGACAACCAAACCTTTCCCGCTTCTTCAGATGTTCCAGGGTAGCTGCTGTCCTCCCCAGCAGTTTTACTGCTGGAGTTCAAAAGTTCACGTTAAGAACTCAGCCATATAGAACAAAAGTGCCTAACCCTAGAATCATAAGGTGGCAGTCTCATCTCTGAAGCACCCATGAAGCTGGGACTCTCCCTGGACGACGACGAAGAGGAAGAGGCTGCTGCTGCCGCCCCTGCCGCTGCCGCCCCTGCCGCTGCCGCCCCCGCACAGGCAACAGCCGGCACGTCCAGCATGGAGCAGGTGGATTAGGATGCACCACTCCCCGGGTGCGGTTGCTGCCTAGCCCACAGCTTGCAGCCCGCCGACGACCACACATCGCACCACCCGCGCATTCCTTTTCTGACAGGGACATGAACACAATTTTGTCACAACACAAAGCAAAGGGGTACTGTTTCCAGACAGTATGGTTGTGATGGCCCCAGCGTGCCACGCACTTCCCCTTGGCTTTCTATAATTCTATTATTATTATTATTTCTTTTTTTTTATTATTTTTATTTCTATTTCTATTTATTATTATTATTATTATTATTATTCTTAAGACAGTTTTATTCCTGTTTCTTCTTGTTCTCGTCCAGGAGCGGTGCATTCGAAGAGAGCTCCAGAGTAAGCATGCATGCGAATATACGGAGCATTTTATTATTATTAGTGTTATTGTTATTATTATGCGTGTTGGAGGAAGTCTGAGTAACCTACATAAGCTGCATGATGGCCAATTGGCTATTGTACAGACACGTTTGTGTGCTGAGGCGCGTGGATGGTTGAGTGCCGCTATTGGAGTGTGACGCATGCCACCGGATGCCTTCCGTGACAGCTTTCCTGTTTGATTTCGTTCCCTTCCTCCCGCATCTTTTTGTGTTGTTTGCCTCTTTCTCTTTCTCTCTTCTCTCTGTCCATTCTCCTGGATCACGTCGCTGCCGCTGTGGTGATCGTGCTTTTTTATTCTTTTTGTTTGTCCGCTGCCAACGACTTATAGTATCTCTGCTTCATAGAATCGTTACACCCACCCCTCAACTGCCTCACCCGACATCAGGATGACGGAGACTTTTGCTTTTCAGGCTGAAATCAATCAGCTGATGAGTTTAATCATCAACACCTTTTATTCAAACAAGGAAATTTTTTGCGTGAATTGATCAGCAATTCTTCTGACGCGTGCGACAAGATCCGTTACCAAGGGCTAACGGACCCTTCGGCGCTTGGTGAAGAGTCCCACCTTCGCATTCGTGTGATCCCTGACAAGACAAACAAGACGCTTTCGATCGAGGATAACGGTATCGGTATGACGAAGGCGGATCTGGTGAACAACCTGGGAACGATTGCGCGCTCCGGGACGAAGGCCTTCATGGAGGCGCTGGAGGCTGGTGGTGACATGAGTATGATTGGCCAGTTCGGCGTGGGCTTCTACTCAGCATACCTTGTTGCGGATCGCGTGACGGTGGTGTCCAAGAACAACGCCGACGAGGCGTACGTGTGGGAGTCGTCTGCTGGTGGTACCTTCACCATCACGGCGTGCCCTGACTGCGACCTTAAACGCGGCACCCGCATCACCCTTCACCTCAAGGAGGATCAGCAGGAGTACCTTGAAGAGCGCCGGATCAAGGACCTGATCAAGAAGCACTCTGAGTTCATTGGGTACGATATTGAGCTGCTGATTGAGAAGACCACGGAGAAGGAGGTGACGGACGACGACGAGGAAGAGAAGAAGGACGAGGATGAGGAGGCCAAGGTGGAGGAGGTGGACGAGGAGAAGAAGAAGAAGACGAAGAAGGTAAAGGAGGTGACGAGCGAGTACGAGGTGCAGAATAAGCACAAGCCTCTCTGGACGCGTGATCCCAAGGATGTGACGAAGGAGGAGTACGCTGCATTCTACAAGGCTATTTCCAACGATTGGGAAGATCCGCTTGCGACCAAGCACTTCTCCGTTGAGGGTCAGCTGGAGTTCCGCTCCATCCTGTTCATGCCGAAGCGTGCTCCGTTCGACATGTTCGAGCCCAACAAGAAGCGCAACAACATCAAGCTGTACGTGCGCCGTGTGTTCATTATGGACAATTGCGAAGACCTGTGCCCCGATTGGCTCGGATTCATCAAGGGCGTGGTTGACAGCGAGGATTTGCCCTGAATATTTCTCGCGAGAATCTCCAGCAGAACAAGATTCTCAAGGTGATCCGCAAGAACATTGTGAAGAAGGCGCTGGAGCTGTTCGAGGAGATTTCCGAGAACAAGGAGGACTACAAGACCTTCTACGAGCAGTTCGGCAAGAACATCAAGTTGGGGATCCATGAGGACACCTCCAACCGGAAGAAGTTGATGGAGCTGCTGCGCTTCCACAGCACCGAGTCTGGTGAGGAGATGACAACGCTGAAGGATTACGTAACACGCATGAAGCCAGAGCAGAAATCCATTTACTACATCACCGGTGACAGCAAGAAGAAGCTTGAGACGTCTCCCTTCATCGAGGAGGCGAAGCGCCGCGGTATGGAGGTACTGTTCATGACGGAGCCCATTGATGAGTACGTGATGCAGCAGGTGAAAGACTTCGAGGACAAGAAGTTTGCGTGCCTGACCAAGGAGGGCGTGCACTTCGAGGAGACGGAGGAGGAGAAGCAGCGCGAGGAGGAGAAGGCGTCCTACGAGAAGCTGTGCAAGGCGATGAAGGATGTGCTTGGGGATAAGGTGGAGAAAGTCCAGCTGTCCGAGCGCCTGTCCACCTCCCCATGCATCCTGGTGACGTCTGAGTTTGGCTGGTCGGCGCATATGGAACAGATCATGCGCAATCAAGCCCTCCGCGACTCGAGCATGGCACAGTACATGATGTCCAAGAAGACCATGGAGATCAACCCTCGGCACTCCATCATCAAGGAGCTGAAGCGCCGCCTGGATGCGGATGAGAACGACAAGGCCGTGAAGGACTTGGTCTTCCTTCTGTTCGATACGTCGCTGCTGACCTCGGGGTTCCAGCTGGACGACCCGAGCTCGTACGCGGAGCGCATCCACCGCATGGTGAAGCTGGGACTCTCCCTGGACGACGACGAAGAGGAAGAGGCTGCTGCTGCCGCCCCTGCCGCCGCCGCCCCCGCACAGGCAACAGCCGGCACGTCCAGCATGGAGCAGGTGGATTAGGATGCACCACTCCCCGGGTGCGGTTGCTGCCTAGCCCACAGCTTGCAGCCCGCCGACGACCACACATCGCACCACCCGCGCATTCCTTTTCTGACAGGGACATGAACACAATTTTGTCACAACACAAAGCAAAGGGGTACTGTTTCCAGACAGTATGGTTGTGATGGCCCCAGCGTGCCACGCACTTCCCCTTGGCTTTCTATAATTCTATTATTATTATTATTTTTTTTATTATTTTTATTTCTATTTCTATTTATTATTATTATTATTATTATTATTATTCTTAAGACAGTTTTATTCCTGTTTCTTCTTGTTCTCGTCCAGGAGCGGTGCATTCGAAGAGCTCCAGAGTAAGCATGCATGCGAATATACGGAGCATTTTATTATTATTAGTGTTATTGTTATTATTATGCGTGTTGGAGGAAGTCTGAGTAACCTACATAAGCTGCATGATGGCCAATTGGCTATTGTACAGACACGTTTGTGTGCTGAGGCGCGTGGATGGTTGAGTGCCGCTATTGAGTGTGACGCATGCCACCGGATGCCTTCCGTGACAGCTTTCCTGTTTGATTTCGTTCCCTTCCTCCCGCATCTTTTTGTGTTGTTTGCCTCTTTCTCTTTCTCTCTCTTTCTCTCTGTCCATTCTCCTGGATCACGTCGCTGCCGCTGTGGTGATCGTGCTTTTATTCTTTTTGTTTGTCCGCTGCCAACGACTTGTAGTATCTCTGCTTCATAGAATCGTTACACCCACCCCTCAACTGCCTCACCCGACATCAGGATGACGGAGACTTTTGCTTTTCAGGCTGAAATCAATCAGCTGATGAGTTTAATCATCAACACCTTTTATTCAAACAAGGAAATTTTTTTGCGTGAATTGATCAGCAATTCTTCTGACGCGTGCGACAAGATCCGTTACCAAGGGCTAACGGACCCTTCGGCGCTTGGTGAAGAGTCCCACCTTCGCATTCGTGTGATCCCTGACAAGACAAACAAGACGCTTTCGATCGAGGATAACGGTATCGGTATGACGAAGGCGGATCTGGTGAACAACCTGGGAACGATTGCGCGCTCCGGGACGAAGGCCTTCATGGAGGCGCTGGAGGCTGGTGGTGACATGAGTATGATTGGCCAGTTCGGCGTGGGCTTCTACTCAGCATACCTTGTTGCGGATCGCGTGACGGTGGTGTCCAAGAACAACGCCGACGAGGCGTACGTGTGGGAGTCGTCTGCTGGTGGTACCTTCACCATCACGGCGTGCCCTGACTGCGACCTTAAACGCGGCACCCGCATCACCCTTCACCTCAAGGAGGATCAGCAGGAGTACCTTGAAGAGCGCCGGATCAAGGACCTGATCAAGAAGCACTCTGAGTTCATTGGGTACGATATTGAGCTGCTGATTGAGAAGACCACGGAGAAGGAGGTGACGGACGACGACGAGGAAGAGAAGAAGGACGAGGATGAGGAGGCCAAGGTGGAGGAGGTGGACGAGGAGAAGAAGAAGAAGACGAAGAAGGTAAAGGAGGTGACGAGCGAGTACGAGGTGCAGAATAAGCACAAGCCTCTCTGGACGCGTGATCCCAAGGATGTGACGAAGGAGGAGTACGCTGCATTCTACAAGGCTATTTCCAACGATTGGGAAGATCCGCTTGCGACCAAGCACTTCTCCGTTGAGGGTCAGCTGGAGTTCCGCTCCATCCTGTTCATGCCGAAGCGTGCTCCGTTCGACATGTTCGAGCCCAACAAGAAGCGCAACAACATCAAGCTGTACGTGCGCCGTGTGTTCATTATGGACAATTGCGAAGACCTGTGCCCCGATTGGCTCGGATTCATCAAGGGCGTGGTTGACAGCGAGGATTTGCCCCTGAATATTTCTCGCGAGAATCTCCAGCAGAACAAGATTCTCAAGGTGATCCGCAAGAACATTGTGAAGAAGGCGCTGGAGCTGTTCGAGGAGATTTCCGAGAACAAGGAGGACTACAAGACCTTCTACGAGCAGTTCGGCAAGAACATCAAGTTGGGGATCCATGAGGACACCTCCAACCGGAAGAAGTTGATGGAGCTGCTGCGCTTCCACAGCACCGAGTCTGGTGAGGAGATGACAACGCTGAAGGATTACGTAACACGCATGAAGCCAGAGCAGAAATCCATTTACTACATCACCGGTGACAGCAAGAAGAAGCTTGAGACGTCTCCCTTCATCGAGGAGGCGAAGCGCCGCGGTATGGAGGTACTGTTCATGACGGAGCCCATTGATGAGTACGTGATGCAGCAGGTGAAAGACTTCGAGGACAAGAAGTTTGCGTGCCTGACCAAGGAGGGCGTGCACTTCGAGGAGACGGAGGAGGAGAAGAAGCAGCGCGAGGAGGAGAAGGCGTCCTACGAGAAGCTGTGCAAGGCGATGAAGGATGTGCTTGGGGATAAGGTGGAGAAAGTCCAGCTGTCCGAGCGCCTGTCCACCTCCCCATGCATCCTGGTGACGTCTGAGTTTGGCTGGTCGGCGCATATGGAACAGATCATGCGCAATCAAGCCCTCCGCGACTCGAGCATGGCACAGTACATGATGTCCAAGAAGACCATGGAGATCAACCCTCGGCACTCCATCATCAAGGAGCTGAAGCGCCGCCTGGATGCGGATGAGAACGACAAGGCCGTGAAGGACTTGGTCTTCCTTCTGTTCGATACGTCGCTGCTGACCTCGGGGTTCCAGCTGGACGACCCGAGCTCGTACGCGGAGCGCATCCACCGCATGGTGAAGCTGGGACTCTCCCTGGACGACGACGAAGAGGAAGAGGCTGCTGCTGCCGCCCCTGCCGCCGCCGCCCCCGCACAGGCAACAGCCGGCACGTCCAGCATGGAGCAGGTGGATTAGGATGCACCACTCCCCGGGTGCGGTTGCTGCCTAGCCCACAGCTTGCAGCCCGCCGACGACCACACATCGCACCACCCGCGCATTCCTTTTCTGACAGGGACATGAACACAATTTTGTCACAACACAAAGCAAAGGGGTACTGTTTCCAGACAGTATGGTTGTGATGGCCCCAGCGTGCCACGCACTTCCCTTGGCTTTCTATAATTCTATTATTATTATTATTTTTTTTTTATTATTTTATTTCTATTTCTATTTATTATTATTATTATTATTATTATTATTCTTAAGACAGTTTTATTCCTGTTTCTTCTTGTTCTCGTCCAGGAGCGGTGCATTCGAAGAGAGCTCCAGAGTAAGCATGCATGCGAATATACGGAGCATTTTATTATTATTAGTGTTATTGTTATTATTATGCGTGTTGGAGGAAGTCTGAGTAACCTACATAAGCTGCATGATGGCCAATTGGCTATTGTACAGACACGTTTGTGTGCTGAGGCGCGTGGATGGTTGAGTGCCGCTATTGGAGTGTGACGCATGCCACCGGATGCCTTCCGTGACAGCTTTCCTGTTTGATTTCGTTCCCTTCCTCCCGCATCTTTTTGTGTTGTTTGCCTCTTTCTCTTTCTCTCTCTTCTCTCTGTCCATTCTCCTGGATCACGTCGCTGCCGCTGTGGTGATCGTGCTTTTTTATTCTTTTTGTTTGTCCGCTGCCAACGACTTGTAGTATCTCTGCTTCATAGAATCGTTACACCCACCCCTCAACTGCCTCACCCGACATCAGGATGACGGAGACTTTTGCTTTTCAGGCTGAAATCAATCAGCTGATGAGTTTAATCATCAACACCTTTTATTCAAACAAGGAAATTTTTTTGCGTGAATTGATCAGCAATTCTTCTGACGCGTGCGACAAGATCCGTTACCAAGGGCTAACGGACCCTTCGGCGCTTGGTGAAGAGTCCCACCTTCGCATTCGTGTGATCCCTGACAAGACAAACAAGACGCTTTCGATCGAGGATAACGGTATCGGTATGACGAAGGCGGATCTGGTGAACAACCTGGGAACGATTGCGCGCTCCGGGACGAAGGCCTTCATGGAGGCGCTGGAGGCTGGTGGTGACATGAGTATGATTGGCCAGTTCGGCGTGGGCTTCTACTCAGCATACCTTGTTGCGGATCGCGTGACGGTGGTGTCCAAGAACAACGCCGACGAGGCGTACGTGTGGGAGTCGTCTGCTGGTGGTACCTTCACCATCACGGCGTGCCCTGACTGCGACCTTAAACGCGGCACCCGCATCACCCTTCACCTCAAGGAGGATCAGCAGGAGTACCTTGAAGAGCGCCGGATCAAGGACCTGATCAAGAAGCACTCTGAGTTCATTGGGTACGATATTGAGCTGCTGATTGAGAAGACCACGGAGAAGGAGGTGACGGACGACGACGAGGAAGAGAAGAAGGACGAGGATGAGGAGGCCAAGGTGGAGGAGGTGGACGAGGAGAAGAAGAAGAAGACGAAGAAGGTAAAGGAGGTGACGAGCGAGTACGAGGTGCAGAATAAGCACAAGCCTCTCTGGACGCGTGATCCCAAGGATGTGACGAAGGAGGAGTACGCTGCATTCTACAAGGCTATTTCCAACGATTGGGAAGATCCGCTTGCGACCAAGCACTTCTCCGTTGAGGGTCAGCTGGAGTTCCGCTCCATCCTGTTCATGCCGAAGCGTGCTCCGTTCGACATGTTCGAGCCCAACAAGAAGCGCAACAACATCAAGCTGTACGTGCGCCGTGTGTTCATTATGGACAATTGCGAAGACCTGTGCCCCGATTGGCTCGGATTCATCAAGGGCGTGGTTGACAGCGAGGATTTGCCCCTGAATATTTCTCGCGAGAATCTCCAGCAGAACAAGATTCTCAAGGTGATCCGCAAGAACATTGTGAAGAAGGCGCTGGAGCTGTTCGAGGAGATTTCCGAGAACAAGGAGGACTACAAGACCTTCTACGAGCAGTTCGGCAAGAACATCAAGTTGGGGATCCATGAGGACACCTCCAACCGGAAGAAGTTGATGGAGCTGCTGCGCTTCCACAGCACCGAGTCTGGTGAGGAGATGACAACGCTGAAGGATTACGTAACACGCATGAAGCCAGAGCAGAAATCCATTTACTACATCACCGGTGACAGCAAGAAGAAGCTTGAGACGTCTCCCTTCATCGAGGAGGCGAAGCGCCGCGGTATGGAGGTACTGTTCATGACGGAGCCCATTGATGAGTACGTGATGCAGCAGGTGAAAGACTTCGAGGACAAGAAGTTTGCGTGCCTGACCAAGGAGGGCGTGCACTTCGAGGAGACGGAGGAGGAGAAGAAGCAGCGCGAGGAGGAGAAGGCGTCCTACGAGAAGCTGTGCAAGGCGATGAAGGATGTGCTTGGGGATAAGGTGGAGAAAGTCCAGCTGTCCGAGCGCCTGTCCACCTCCCCATGCATCCTGGTGACGTCTGAGTTTGGCTGGTCGGCGCATATGGAACAGATCATGCGCAATCAAGCCCTCCGCGACTCGAGCATGGCACAGTACATGATGTCCAAGAAGACCATGGAGATCAACCCTCGGCACTCCATCATCAAGGAGCTGAAGCGCCGCCTGGATGCGGATGAGAACGACAAGGCCGTGAAGGACTTGGTCTTCCTTCTGTTCGATACGTCGCTGCTGACCTCGGGGTTCCAGCTGGACGACCCGAGCTCGTACGCGGAGCGCATCCACCGCATGGTGAAGCTGGGACTCTCCCTGGACGACGACGAAGAGGAAGAGGCTGCTGCTGCCGCCCCTGCCGCCGCCGCCCCCGCACAGGCAACAGCCGGCACGTCCAGCATGGAGCAGGTGGATTAGGATGCACCACTCCCCGGGTGCGGTTGCTGCCTAGCCCACAGCTTGCAGCCCGCCGACGACCACACATCGCACCACCCGCGCATTCCTTTTCTGACAGGGACATGAACACAATTTTGTCACAACACAAAGCAAAGGGGTACTGTTTCCAGACAGTATGGTTGTGATGGCCCCAGCGTGCCACGCACCCCTTGGCTTTCTATAATTCTATTATTATTATTATTTCTTTTTTTTTATTATTTTTATTTCTATTTCTATTTATTATTATTATTATTATTATTATTATTCTTAAGACAGTTTTATTCCTGTTTCTTCTTGTTCTCGTCCAGGAGCGGTGCATTCGAAGAGAGCTCCAGAGTAAGCATGCATGCGAATATACGGAGCATTTTATTATTATTAGTGTTATTGTTATTATTATGCGTGTTGGAGGAAGTCTGAGTAACCTACATAAGCTGCATGATGGCCAATTGGCTATTGTACAGACACGTTTGTGTGCTGAGGCGCGTGGATGGTTGAGTGCCGCTATTGAGTGTGACGCATGCCACCGGATGCCTTCCGTGACAGCTTTCCTGTTTGATTTCGTTCCCTTCCTCCCGCATCTTTTTGTGTTGTTTGCCTCTTTCTCTTTCTCTCTCTTTCTCTCTGTCCATTCTCCTGGATCACGTCGCTGCCGCTGTGGTGATCGTGCTTTTTTTATTCTTTTTGTTTGTCCGCTGCCAACGACTTATAGTATCTCTGCTTCATAGAATCGTTACACCCACCCCTCAACTGCCTCACCCGACATCAGGATGACGGAGACTTTTGCTTTTCAGGCTGAAATCAATCAGCTGATGAGTTTAATCATCAACACCTTTTATTCAAACAAGGAAATTTTTTTGCGTGAATTGATCAGCAATTCTTCTGACGCGTGCGACAAGATCCGTTACCAAGGGCTAACGGACCCTTCGGCGCTTGGTGAAGAGTCCCACCTTCGCATTCGTGTGATCCCTGACAAGACAAACAAGACGCTTTCGATCGAGGATAACGGTATCGGTATGACGAAGGCGGATCTGGTGAACAACCTGGGAACGATTGCGCGCTCCGGGACGAAGGCCTTCATGGAGGCGCTGGAGGCTGGTGGTGACATGAGTATGATTGGCCAGTTCGGCGTGGGCTTCTACTCAGCATACCTTGTTGCGGATCGCGTGACGGTGGTGTCCAAGAACAACGCCGACGAGGCGTACGTGTGGGAGTCGTCTGCTGGTGGTACCTTCACCATCACGGCGTGCCCTGACTGCGACCTTAAACGCGGCACCCGCATCACCCTTCACCTCAAGGAGGATCAGCAGGAGTACCTTGAAGAGCGCCGGATCAAGGACCTGATCAAGAAGCACTCTGAGTTCATTGGGTACGATATTGAGCTGCTGATTGAGAAGACCACGGAGAAGGAGGTGACGGACGACGACGAGGAAGAGAAGAAGGACGAGGATGAGGAGGCCAAGGTGGAGGAGGTGGACGAGGAGAAGAAGAAGAAGACGAAGAAGGTAAAGGAGGTGACGAGCGAGTACGAGGTGCAGAATAAGCACAAGCCTCTCTGGACGCGTGATCCCAAGGATGTGACGAAGGAGGAGTACGCTGCATTCTACAAGGCTATTTCCAACGATTGGGAAGATCCGCTTGCGACCAAGCACTTCTCCGTTGAGGGTCAGCTGGAGTTCCGCTCCATCCTGTTCATGCCGAAGCGTGCTCCGTTCGACATGTTCGAGCCCAACAAGAAGCGCAACAACATCAAGCTGTACGTGCGCCGTGTGTTCATTATGGACAACTGCGAAGACCTGTGCCCCGATTGGCTCGGATTCATCAAGGGCGTGGTTGACAGCGAGGATTTGCCCCTGAATATTTCTCGCGAGAATCTCCAGCAGAACAAGATTCTCAAGGTGATCCGCAAGAACATTGTGAAGAAGGCGCTGGAGCTGTTCGAGGAGATTTCCGAGAACAAGGAGGACTACAAGACCTTCTACGAGCAGTTCGGCAAGAACATCAAGTTGGGGATCCATGAGGACACCTCCAACCGGAAGAAGTTGATGGAGCTGCTGCGCTTCCACAGCACCGAGTCTGGTGAGGAGATGACAACGCTGAAGGATTACGTAACACGCATGAAGCCAGAGCAGAAATCCATTTACTACATCACCGGTGACAGCAAGAAGAAGCTTGAGACGTCTCCCTTCATCGAGGAGGCGAAGCGCCGCGGTATGGAGGTACTGTTCATGACGGAGCCCATTGATGAGTACGTGATGCAGCAGGTGAAAGACTTCGAGGACAAGAAGTTTGCGTGCCTGACCAAGGAGGGCGTGCACTTCGAGGAGACGGAGGAGGAGAAGAAGCAGCGCGAGGAGGAGAAGGCGTCCTACGAGAAGCTGTGCAAGGCGATGAAGGATGTGCTTGGGGATAAGGTGGAGAAAGTCCAGCTGTCCGAGCGCCTGTCCACCTCCCCATGCATCCTGGTGACGTCTGAGTTTGGCTGGTCGGCGCATATGGAACAGATCATGCGCAATCAAGCCCTCCGCGACTCGAGCATGGCACAGTACATGATGTCCAAGAAGACCATGGAGATCAACCCTCGGCACTCCATCATCAAGGAGCTGAAGCGCCGCCTGGATGCGGATGAGAACGACAAGGCCGTGAAGGACTTGGTCTTCCTTCTGTTCGATACGTCGCTGCTGACCTCGGGGTTCCAGCTGGACGACCCGAGCTCGTACGCGGAGCGCATCCACCGCATGGTGAAGCTGGGACTCTCCCTGGACGACGACGAAGAGGAAGAGGCTGCTGCTGCCGCCCCTGCCGCCGCCGCCCCCGCACAGGCAACAGCCGGCACGTCCAGCATGGAGCAGGTGGATTAGGATGCACCACTCCCCGGGTGCGGTTGCTGCCTAGCCCACAGCTTGCAGCCCGCCGACGACCACACATCGCACCACCCGCGCATTCCTTTTCTGACAGGGACATGAACACAATTTTGTCACAACACAAAGCAAAGGGGTACTGTTTCCAGACAGTATGGTTGTGATGGCCCCAGCGTGCCACGCACTTCCCCTTGGCTTTCTATAATTCTATTATTATTATTATTTTTTTTTTATTATTTTTATTTCTATTTCTATTATTATTATTATTATTATTATTATTATTATTATTATTATTCTTAAGACAGTTTTATTCCTGTTTCTTCTTGTTCTCGTCCAGGAGCGGTGCATTCGAAGAGAGCTCCAGAGTAAGCATGCATGCGAATATACGGAGCATTTTATTATTATTAGTGTTATTGTTATTATTATGCGTGTTGGAGGAAGTCTGAGTAACCTACATAAGCTGCATGATGGCCAATTGGCTATTGTACAGACACGTTTGTGTGCTGAGGCGCGTGGATGGTTGAGTGCCGCTATTGAGTGTGACGCATGCCACCGGATGCCTTCCGTGACAGCTTTCCTGTTTGATTTCGTTCCCTTCCTCCCGCATCTTTTGTGTTGTTTGCCTCTTTCTCTTTCTCTCTCTCTCTGTCCATTCTCCTGGATCACGTCGCTGCCGCTGTGGTGATCGTGCTTTTTTATTCTTTTTGTTTGTCCGCTGCCAACGACTTATAGTATCTCTGCTTCATAGAATCGTTACACCCACCCCTCAACTGCCTCACCCGACATCAGGATGACGGAGACTTTTGCTTTTCAGGCTGAAATCAATCAGCTGATGAGTTTAATCATCAACACCTTTTATTCAAACAAGGAAATTTTTTTGCGTGAATTGATCAGCAATTCTTCTGACGCGTGCGACAAGATCCGTTACCAAGGGCTAACGGACCCTTCGGCGCTTGGTGAAGAGTCCCACCTTCGCATTCGTGTGATCCCTGACAAGACAAACAAGACGCTTTCGATCGAGGATAACGGTATCGGTATGACGAAGGCGGATCTGGTGAACAACCTGGGAACGATTGCGCGCTCCGGGACGAAGGCCTTCATGGAGGCGCTGGAGGCTGGTGGTGACATGAGTATGATTGGCCAGTTCGGCGTGGGCTTCTACTCAGCATACCTTGTTGCGGATCGCGTGACGGTGGTGTCCAAGAACAACGCCGACGAGGCGTACGTGTGGGAGTCGTCTGCTGGTGGTACCTTCACCATCACGGCGTGCCCTGACTGCGACCTTAAACGCGGCACCCGCATCACCCTTCACCTCAAGGAGGATCAGCAGGAGTACCTTGAAGAGCGCCGGATCAAGGACCTGATCAAGAAGCACTCTGAGTTCATTGGGTACGATATTGAGCTGCTGATTGAGAAGACCACGGAGAAGGAGGTGACGGACGACGACGAGGAAGAGAAGAAGGACGAGGATGAGGAGGCCAAGGTGGAGGAGGTGGACGAGGAGAAGAAGAAGAAGACGAAGAAGGTAAAGGAGGTGACGAGCGAGTACGAGGTGCAGAATAAGCACAAGCCTCTCTGGACGCGTGATCCCAAGGATGTGACGAAGGAGGAGTACGCTGCATTCTACAAGGCTATTTCCAACGATTGGGAAGATCCGCTTGCGACCAAGCACTTCTCCGTTGAGGGTCAGCTGGAGTTCCGCTCCATCCTGTTCATGCCGAAGCGTGCTCCGTTCGACATGTTCGAGCCCAACAAGAAGCGCAACAACATCAAGCTGTACGTGCGCCGTGTGTTCATTATGGACAACTGCGAAGACCTGTGCCCCGATTGGCTCGGATTCATCAAGGGCGTGGTTGACAGCGAGGATTTGCCCCTGAATATTTCTCGCGAGAATCTCCAGCAGAACAAGATTCTCAAGGTGATCCGCAAGAACATTGTGAAGAAGGCGCTGGAGCTGTTCGAGGAGATTTCCGAGAACAAGGAGGACTACAAGACCTTCTACGAGCAGTTCGGCAAGAACATCAAGTTGGGGATCCATGAGGACACCTCCAACCGGAAGAAGTTGATGGAGCTGCTGCGCTTCCACAGCACCGAGTCTGGTGAGGAGATGACAACGCTGAAGGATTACGTAACACGCATGAAGCCAGAGCAGAAATCCATTTACTACATCACCGGTGACAGCAAGAAGAAGCTTGAGACGTCTCCCTTCATCGAGGAGGCGAAGCGCCGCGGTATGGAGGTACTGTTCATGACGGAGCCCATTGATGAGTACGTGATGCAGCAGGTGAAAGACTTCGAGGACAAGAAGTTTGCGTGCCTGACCAAGGAGGGCGTGCACTTCGAGGAGACGGAGGAGGAGAAGAAGCAGCGCGAGGAGGAGAAGGCGTCCTACGAGAAGCTGTGCAAGGCGATGAAGGATGTGCTTGGGGATAAGGTGGAGAAAGTCCAGCTGTCCGAGCGCCTGTCCACCTCCCCATGCATCCTGGTGACGTCTGAGTTTGGCTGGTCGGCGCATATGGAACAGATCATGCGCAATCAAGCCCTCCGCGACTCGAGCATGGCACAGTACATGATGTCCAAGAAGACCATGGAGATCAACCCTCGGCACTCCATCATCAAGGAGCTGAAGCGCCGCCTGGATGCGGATGAGAACGACAAGGCCGTGAAGGACTTGGTCTTCCTTCTGTTCGATACGTCGCTGCTGACCTCGGGGTTCCAGCTGGACGACCCGAGCTCGTACGCGGAGCGCATCCACCGCATGGTGAAGCTGGGACTCTCCTGGACGACGACGAAGAGGAAGAGGCTGCTGCTGCCGCCCCTGCCGCCGCCGCCCCCGCACAGGCAACAGCCGGCACGTCCAGCATGGAGCAGGTGGATTAGGATGCACCACTCCCCGGGTGCGGTTGCTGCCTAGCCCACAGCTTGCAGCCCGCCGACGACCACACATCGCACCACCCGCGCATTCCTTTTCTGACAGGGACATGAACACAATTTTGTCACAACACAAAGCAAAGGGGTACTGTTTCCAGACAGTATGGTTGTGATGGCCCCAGCGTGCCACGCACTTCCCCTTGGCTTTCTATAATTCTATTATTATTATTATTTCTTTTTTTTATTATTTTTATTTCTATTTCTATTTATTATTATTATTATTATTATTATTATATTATTATTATTATTATTATTCTTAAGACAGTTTTATTCCTGTTTCTTCTTGTTCTCGTCCAGGAGCGGTGCATTCGAAGAGAGCTCCAGAGTAAGCATGCATGCGAATATACGGAGCATTTTATTATTATTAGTGTTATTGTTATTATTATGCGTGTTGGAGGAAGTCTGAGTAACCTACATAAGCTGCATGATGGCCAATTGGCTATTGTACAGACACGTTTGTGTGCTGAGGCGCGTGGATGGTTGAGTGCCGCTATTGAGTGTGACGCATGCCACCGGATGCCTTCCGTGACAGCTTTCCTGTTTGATTTCGTTCCCTTCCTCCCGCATCTTTTTGTGTTGTTTGCCTCTTTCTCTTTCTCTCTCTTTCTCTCTGTCCATTCTCCTGGATCACGTCGCTGCCGCTGTGGTGATCGTGCTTTTTTTATTCTTTTTGTTTGTCCGCTGCCAACGACTTATAGTATCTCTGCTTCATAGAATCGTTACACCCACCCCTCAACTGCCTCACCCGACATCAGGATGACGGAGACTTTTGCTTTTCAGGCTGAAATCAATCAGCTGATGAGTTTAATCATCAACACCTTTTATTCAAACAAGGAAATTTTTTTGCGTGAATTGATCAGCAATTCTTCTGACGCGTGCGACAAGATCCGTTACCAAGGGCTAACGGACCCTTCGGCGCTTGGTGAAGAGTCCCACCTTCGCATTCGTGTGATCCCTGACAAGACAAACAAGACGCTTTCGATCGAGGATAACGGTATCGGTATGACGAAGGCGGATCTGGTGAACAACCTGGGAACGATTGCGCGCTCCGGGACGAAGGCCTTCATGGAGGCGCTGGAGGCTGGTGGTGACATGAGTATGATTGGCCAGTTCGGCGTGGGCTTCTACTCAGCATACCTTGTTGCGGATCGCGTGACGGTGGTGTCCAAGAACAACGCCGACGAGGCGTACGTGTGGGAGTCGTCTGCTGGTGGTACCTTCACCATCACGGCGTGCCCTGACTGCGACCTTAAACGCGGCACCCGCATCACCCTTCACCTCAAGGAGGATCAGCAGGAGTACCTTGAAGAGCGCCGGATCAAGGACCTGATCAAGAAGCACTCTGAGTTCATTGGGTACGATATTGAGCTGCTGATTGAGAAGACCACGGAGAAGGAGGTGACGGACGACGACGAGGAAGAGAAGAAGGACGAGGATGAGGAGGCCAAGGTGGAGGAGGTGGACGAGGAGAAGAAGAAGAAGACGAAGAAGGTAAAGGAGGTGACGAGCGAGTACGAGGTGCAGAATAAGCACAAGCCTCTCTGGACGCGTGATCCCAAGGATGTGACGAAGGAGGAGTACGCTGCATTCTACAAGGCTATTTCCAACGATTGGGAAGATCCGCTTGCGACCAAGCACTTCTCCGTTGAGGGTCAGCTGGAGTTCCGCTCCATCCTGTTCATGCCGAAGCGTGCTCCGTTCGACATGTTCGAGCCCAACAAGAAGCGCAACAACATCAAGCTGTACGTGCGCCGTGTGTTCATTATGGACAACTGCGAAGACCTGTGCCCCGATTGGCTCGGATTCATCAAGGGCGTGGTTGACAGCGAGGATTTGCCCTGAATATTTCTCGCGAGAATCTCCAGCAGAACAAGATTCTCAAGGTGATCCGCAAGAACATTGTGAAGAAGGCGCTGGAGCTGTTCGAGGAGATTTCCGAGAACAAGGAGGACTACAAGACCTTCTACGAGCAGTTCGGCAAGAACATCAAGTTGGGGATCCATGAGGACACCTCCAACCGGAAGAAGTTGATGGAGCTGCTGCGCTTCCACAGCACCGAGTCTGGTGAGGAGATGACAACGCTGAAGGATTACGTAACACGCATGAAGCCAGAGCAGAAATCCATTTACTACATCACCGGTGACAGCAAGAAGAAGCTTGAGACGTCTCCCTTCATCGAGGAGGCGAAGCGCCGCGGTATGGAGGTACTGTTCATGACGGAGCCCATTGATGAGTACGTGATGCAGCAGGTGAAAGACTTCGAGGACAAGAAGTTTGCGTGCCTGACCAAGGAGGGCGTGCACTTCGAGGAGACGGAGGAGGAGAAGAAGCAGCGCGAGGAGGAGAAGGCGTCCTACGAGAAGCTGTGCAAGGCGATGAAGGATGTGCTTGGGGATAAGGTGGAGAAAGTCCAGCTGTCCGAGCGCCTGTCCACCTCCCCATGCATCCTGGTGACGTCTGAGTTTGGCTGGTCGGCGCATATGGAACAGATCATGCGCAATCAAGCCCTCCGCGACTCGAGCATGGCACAGTACATGATGTCCAAGAAGACCATGGAGATCAACCCTCGGCACTCCATCATCAAGGAGCTGAAGCGCCGCCTGGATGCGGATGAGAACGACAAGGCCGTGAAGGACTTGGTCTTCCTTCTGTTCGATACGTCGCTGCTGACCTCGGGGTTCCAGCTGGACGACCCGAGCTCGTACGCGGAGCGCATCCACCGCATGGTGAAGCTGGGACTCTCCCTGGACGACGACGAAGAGGAAGAGGCTGCTGCTGCCGCCCCTGCCGCCGCCGCCCCCGCACAGGCAACAGCCGGCACGTCCAGCATGGAGCAGGTGGATTAGGATGCACCACTCCCCGGGTGCGGTTGCTGCCTAGCCCACAGCTTGCAGCCCGCCGACGACCACACATCGCACCACCCGCGCATTCCTTTTCTGACAGGGACATGAACACAATTTTGTCACAACACAAAGCAAAGGGGTACTGTTTCCAGACAGTATGGTTGTGATGGCCCCAGCGTGCCACGCACTTCCCCTTGGCTTTCTATAATTCTATTATTATTATTATTTCTTTTTTTTATTATTTTTATTTCTATTTCTATTATTATTATTATTATTATTATTATTATTATTCTTAAGACAGTTTTATTCCTGTTTCTTCTTGTTCTCGTCCAGGAGCGGTGCATTCGAAGAGAGCTCCAGAGTAAGCATGCATGCGAATATACGGAGCATTTTATTATTATTAGTGTTATTGTTATTATTATGCGTGTTGGAGGAAGTCTGAGTAACCTACATAAGCTGCATGATGGCCAATTGGCTATTGTACAGACACGTTTGTGTGCTGAGGCGCGTGGATGGTTGAGTGCCGCTATTGGAGTGTGACGCATGCCACCGGATGCCTTCCGTGACAGCTTTCCTGTTTGATTTCGTTCCCTTCCTCCCGCATCTTTTTGTGTTGTTTGCCTCTTTCTCTTTCTCTCTCTTTCTCTCTGTCCATTCTCCTGGATCACGTCGCTGCCGCTGTGGTGATCGTGCTTTTTTTATTCTTTTTGTTTGTCCGCTGCCAACGACTTATAGTATCTCTGCTTCATAGAATCGTTACACCCACCCCTCAACTGCCTCACCCGACATCAGGATGACGGAGACTTTTGCTTTTCAGGCTGAAATCAATCAGCTGATGAGTTTAATCATCAACACCTTTTATTCAAACAAGGAAATTTTTTTGCGTGAATTGATCAGCAATTCTTCTGACGCGTGCGACAAGATCCGTTACCAAGGGCTAACGGACCCTTCGGCGCTTGGTGAAGAGTCCCACCTTCGCATTCGTGTGATCCCTGACAAGACAAACAAGACGCTTTCGATCGAGGATAACGGTATCGGTATGACGAAGGCGGATCTGGTGAACAACCTGGGAACGATTGCGCGCTCCGGGACGAAGGCCTTCATGGAGGCGCTGGAGGCTGGTGGTGACATGAGTATGATTGGCCAGTTCGGCGTGGGCTTCTACTCAGCATACCTTGTTGCGGATCGCGTGACGGTGGTGTCCAAGAACAACGCCGACGAGGCGTACGTGTGGGAGTCGTCTGCTGGTGGTACCTTCACCATCACGGCGTGCCCTGACTGCGACCTTAAACGCGGCACCCGCATCACCCTTCACCTCAAGGAGGATCAGCAGGAGTACCTTGAAGAGCGCCGGATCAAGGACCTGATCAAGAAGCACTCTGAGTTCATTGGGTACGATATTGAGCTGCTGATTGAGAAGACCACGGAGAAGGAGGTGACGGACGACGACGAGGAAGAGAAGAAGGACGAGGATGAGGAGGCCAAGGTGGAGGAGGTGGACGAGGAGAAGAAGAAGAAGACGAAGAAGGTAAAGGAGGTGACGAGCGAGTACGAGGTGCAGAATAAGCACAAGCCTCTCTGGACGCGTGATCCCAAGGATGTGACGAAGGAGGAGTACGCTGCATTCTACAAGGCTATTTCCAACGATTGGGAAGATCCGCTTGCGACCAAGCACTTCTCCGTTGAGGGTCAGCTGGAGTTCCGCTCCATCCTGTTCATGCCGAAGCGTGCTCCGTTCGACATGTTCGAGCCCAACAAGAAGCGCAACAACATCAAGCTGTACGTGCGCCGTGTGTTCATTATGGACAACTGCGAAGACCTGTGCCCCGATTGGCTCGGATTCATCAAGGGCGTGGTTGACAGCGAGGATTTGCCCTGAATATTTCTCGCGAGAATCTCCAGCAGAACAAGATTCTCAAGGTGATCCGCAAGAACATTGTGAAGAAGGCGCTGGAGCTGTTCGAGGAGATTTCCGAGAACAAGGAGGACTACAAGACCTTCTACGAGCAGTTCGGCAAGAACATCAAGTTGGGGATCCATGAGGACACCTCCAACCGGAAGAAGTTGATGGAGCTGCTGCGCTTCCACAGCACCGAGTCTGGTGAGGAGATGACAACGCTGAAGGATTACGTAACACGCATGAAGCCAGAGCAGAAATCCATTTACTACATCACCGGTGACAGCAAGAAGAAGCTTGAGACGTCTCCCTTCATCGAGGAGGCGAAGCGCCGCGGTATGGAGGTACTGTTCATGACGGAGCCCATTGATGAGTACGTGATGCAGCAGGTGAAAGACTTCGAGGACAAGAAGTTTGCGTGCCTGACCAAGGAGGGCGTGCACTTCGAGGAGACGGAGGAGGAGAAGAAGCAGCGCGAGGAGGAGAAGGCGTCCTACGAGAAGCTGTGCAAGGCGATGAAGGATGTGCTTGGGGATAAGGTGGAGAAAGTCCAGCTGTCCGAGCGCCTGTCCACCTCCCCATGCATCCTGGTGACGTCTGAGTTTGGCTGGTCGGCGCATATGGAACAGATCATGCGCAATCAAGCCCTCCGCGACTCGAGCATGGCACAGTACATGATGTCCAAGAAGACCATGGAGATCAACCCTCGGCACTCCATCATCAAGGAGCTGAAGCGCCGCCTGGATGCGGATGAGAACGACAAGGCCGTGAAGGACTTGGTCTTCCTTCTGTTCGATACGTCGCTGCTGACCTCGGGGTTCCAGCTGGACGACCCGAGCTCGTACGCGGAGCGCATCCACCGCATGGTGAAGCTGGGACTCTCCTGGACGACGACGAAGAGGAAGAGGCTGCTGCTGCCGCCCCTGCCGCCGCCGCCCCCGCACAGGCAACAGCCGGCACGTCCAGCATGGAGCAGGTGGATTAGGATGCACCACTCCCCGGGTGCGGTTGCTGCCTAGCCCACAGCTTGCAGCCCGCCGACGACCACACATCGCACCACCCGCGCATTCCTTTTCTGACAGGGACATGAACACAATTTTGTCACAACACAAAGCAAAGGGGTACTGTTTCCAGACAGTATGGTTGTGATGGCCCCAGCGTGCCACGCACTTCCCCTTGGCTTTCTATAATTCTATTATTATTATTATTTCTTTTTTTTTATTATTTTTATTTCTATTTCTATTTATTATTATTATTATTATTATTATTATTATTATTATATTATTATTATTATTATTCTTAAGACAGTTTTATTCCTGTTTCTTCTTGTTCTCGTCCAGGAGCGGTGCATTCGAAGAGAGCTCCAGAGTAAGCATGCATGCGAATATACGGAGCATTTTATTATTATTAGTGTTATTGTTATTATTATGCGTGTTGGAGGAAGTCTGAGTAACCTACATAAGCTGCATGATGGCCAATTGGCTATTGTACAGACACGTTTGTGTGCTGAGGCGCGTGGATGGTTGAGTGCCGCTATTGGAGTGTGACGCATGCCACCGGATGCCTTCCGTGACAGCTTTCCTGTTTGATTTCGTTCCCTTCCTCCCGCATCTTTTTGTGTTGTTTGCCTCTTTCTCTTTCTCTCTCTTTCTCTCTGTCCATTCTCCTGGATCACGTCGCTGCCGCTGTGGTGATCGTGCTTTTTTTATTCTTTTTGTTTGTCCGCTGCCAACGACTTATAGTATCTCTGCTTCATAGAATCGTTACACCCACCCCTCAACTGCCTCACCCGACATCAGGATGACGGAGACTTTTGCTTTTCAGGCTGAAATCAATCAGCTGATGAGTTTAATCATCAACACCTTTTATTCAAACAAGGAAATTTCCCTGACGACGCCGGCCACCTTATCGTGGTGTCAGGGTTCAGTACCTCTCAACGAGGGAAGCCAAGAGCCCGCAACCCACCCAGTCGGGTGGTGTCGCGGTGCTTTGGTGTTCGGCCACCAGATGAGGAGCTCGCAGTATTATCGGCTATCTGGGATAAGCGAAGCAAGCCGTAAGCTCCCCTGCAAGTGCAATCGTGCGCTGTCTAGGGTTTGCCGACTTCTCCTACTCATGTGTGGAGATGTCGAGCGAAACCCGGGTCCCTTGTTAAAGGGGGCCCAGTGGAATGTGGGGGCATTGTCCCCACCGAAGCGCCTCGTTCTTGAGAAGTTGCTCTACGAGGAGCAGGTGACGTTCTGTCTGCTCTCGGAGACCCATTTTAGCAAAACGGAGTGTGAGGCTTTCTCCATCAGAGGATACCAGCATCTTGGGCTAGCGCGCACCCCCCACGGCGGAGGTGTGTCTATCTTAGTCCAGGACGGTATTGGAGTAATCCGCGGGGCGGATGCTCCTTCTGGTGAGATCGTTTCTGCGACACTCGTTTTCGCAGGGAATCTGAAGCTGCATGTCACGTCAGCCTACTTCCCCCGTAAAGCTCACTTGACGGACGAGTCTCTTCGCAATATCCTTGTTGTGGATGAGAACACTCCGCTCATCATCGGCGCGGATGTGAACACTCATCACCCGCTCTGGGATCCCTCCCGTGCGGCGGATAGACAAGGAACGAGACTAGCAGATTGGGCAACGGATAATGGGGTCCTCTTTGCGAACAGTGGTGCGCCTACACGGAGGAAGCCTGGCAGTGTGGAGAGGTCTTCCCCTGATGTAACGATGTACCGGGGCTGTTCGGTGGAGGATTGGCTGTCCACCCTAAGTGGTGACAGCGACCATTACTGGATAACCTTCTCTGTGGTACTGGGCTCAAGCATAGAGTTGATTGCTCCGGCAGTCCCTAGGCGGCTGCTTTACGCATGGAGTAAGGCAAATTGGCGCAAATACCAGGTAGAGGTGGCTATTCGGCTACGGAAGGTAAAATGGTCTCAACTCAAAGGGGTGGACCAGTGGAATAGGGCGCTCACAGGGTGCATTCGGGAGGCTACTAATGTGGCAGTGCCAAAGGGAGGCACAGCAGCCCCACCCGGATGGACTCCTGAGCTCACTGAGCTAGATCGCCTCATCCACACGGCCGAAAATGAACGCATCCGGGAGGAGTTGGTGGTGCAACGTCGCAAGATACTCCGGGACCTCACTGTGACTCGCTGGAGGAAAAGATGTAGCGAGATCGCGGTGACGAACGGACCGAGCTGGAAGTTTGTCCAGTCGATCTATGCGCCGAAGCCCCTGGCTTGCCCAGTTGTAGTTCATAACGACCACCCACTCACTAAGAGGCAACATGCTCAGGCTCTAGCGTATCTATACCGTTCAAAGTCCACTAAGGCAGCGGCGGCCCCGGCGATGTGTGTGCCAGACCATACTCTGGTCAAGCACCTATTCTCCATGGCTGAGTTGGAGGTTGCCCTACGTGAACTCTCGAGTGGTACAGCAGCTGGAGATGACAGCATCCATTGCGAGTCCCTGAAACATCTTGGGAAACTAGGGAAGCGATTTGTTCTCAGGATGTTCAACAGGAGCTTTCAAACGGGTGTTGTCCCAAAGGCATGGCGCACCGGGATCATTATACCTCTCCTTAAGCCCAATAAACCATCGTCAGACTTGGCGTCGTTTCGTCCGGTTACACTGACAAGTACTCTATGCAAACTCATGGAGCGCATGGTTGCCCGTCGGCTTCGGGATCAGATCGAGACGCAGTTACAGCCCCAGCAGGCTGGCTTTCGTCCACATCGCTCCACGACCGACGCCCTTGTGCAAATTGAGGCACTCTTGATGCGTCCGACCCAGAGCTCCCGTACCGCGGCTGTGTTTGTTGATTATGCCCGGGCGTTTGACTCTGTGGATCATGGATGTATCCTGGATGCACTGCGTAGATTACGTGTCAACAATGAGATGCAGCGGTGGATTGGGTCGTTTCTGTCAACCCGCACAGCCAGGGTTCGCGTAAACAACACTCTGTCCTCCGCTGTTGCCATGACGTGTGGTGTTCCACAGGGCTCGGTCTTAGGACCGATCTTGTTCATCATCGTAATGGACTCGTTGAGTGCCAGGCTGAATGACATTCCAGGTCTGCATCATGGATTTTTTGCTGACGATTTGTCACTCCTGTGTCAAGACTCCGATAGGTCCACCATCCAAACCACGCTTCAGCGTGGACTGGACTGTGTGGCAGAGTGGTCAGCGCAGCACTACATGGAGCTGTCTGCGTCAAAGACGCAATATACCTTTTTTGGTGTGAAGAATCCTGCCTCTCTAACCCTCAAGGTAAACGGTCATTTGTTAAAGAATGTCGCGACGCCTAAGGTCCTTGGTTGTACGTTTCAACCGCATAAGGGCTCCACCGTGCATGTGCGAGAAATGGTGAAGTCCTTAAGGTTGCAACTGGCCAGGCTACGAGCTGTTTCCTCCCCCGAGTGGGGTCCATCCAGAGAGACTCTTCGTGCTCTCTATTTGGCCCTCATTCAATCAAAACTGTTATATGCGGCTGGAGCGTGGTGGTTTCATGCATCTGCCTCCGACAGGAAGCTCATGGAGGCTCTTCAGGTTGCGGCAGCGCATATAATCTGTGGAGTCCCACGAGCAGCTTCTCGGACTGACATTCTCCAAGAAGCCCGACTCATCCCGCTTGATAAAGCGGCGGAGTATAGGGCATTGGAGTATTTTCTAAAGGCTAGAGAACGTGGGGGGTTACAGAGGGAATACGCTTCCGGACTGTTCGGTTCAGATCATCCCATTCGGGAGGCTTTGGATCTAGTCCGGACGCTGTATGACTCTGTGGAT
Organism: Vickermania ingenoplastis; assembly: GCA_010157825.1. Lineage (NCBI taxonomy): Eukaryota > Euglenozoa > Kinetoplastea > Trypanosomatida > Trypanosomatidae > Vickermania > Vickermania ingenoplastis. Next base: position 22,624 of record VFSE01000085.1, on the reverse strand, counting down.
GGGTTTCACGACCCATTACCCCACACCGCGGTCGTCTTAGCCCGTCGGATATACTTCCAGTGCGCGCCTCCGGGCGGTTTGACCGCCGATGATGATGACTGCTTGAAGAAACTCTTCACACAGCACCGGGTTGACAAGTTTGATGACTATGATTTTCAATTATGGACTGATGGCTCTGTTGATTTGGATGTGGCTGCGGGATCGGCAGCTCTGTTGTTTGCCAGGGATGGCTCTCTGAGGAGGAAAGTGGTAAGTGATGCGGGTTCCCTTGCATGCAGTTACCGCGCTGAATGTGTGGCTATGGAAATCGGCCTCGCGGCGCTTTTGGACCATGTCTCCGATACCAACACGAAGAGACTACGGGTTGCTGTTTTTAGTGACTCATTATCTCTTCTTATGGCATTGCAGACCGGACCACATTGTGCCCGCGATGGTGTCCTTCAGCGGATATGGAGGCACATCCTAACTCTTCTTAATAGAAGTGTCAGATTGTCCTTCCAATTCGTCTTCTCCCATTGTGGAATTCCACGGAACGAGGCGGTGGATAAAGCAGCGGCTGAAGGGAGGGGATTACCACAGCGCTACCCAGCGTGGATCACTGACATTGTGACGGGGATTAAACGTGTCCGTCGTCGGGCTGCAGACGCAACCTTTAACGACGGAGGCGGACCGATCACATATCGCTCCACTCTCTTGCAGCACATCCACCCAGCGCCAAAGAGTTTAAGGTTTGACAGGAATGGGCAGTCTCTCCTCGCGCAGTTCTTCACCGGCACATCGAGGCATTTCGGGTGGCTTCAGCGTGTTCTTACGCGCTCCGCTCGGCAGCTCCAATGTCGTTGGTGTCATCCCACTGCCGCATCAGATGACCCTCTGTTCCCCCTGTCCTCTCCGCCTTTGGTCTCGTCCCCAGGTCTACTCGTCGCCTCTCGTCGTATGGACCCGGTCGTATGCCCTGTCTGTTTGGTGATTTCGGCGCACAAGCAAGCATTGCAAGTGCATCTGACCACTAAACACCAGTGGACTCTGACGAAGGCCAAGGAGGTGTTACACTGCGTCGTTCGGGCACCAGCGCCCTACAACGGCCAGCTAAAATGCCACTTGTGCTCGGAGATTTTCTCCCGTCGGGGCCTTCTGGAGGCTCATATGCCGTCCCATCGTCCTCCGAACGCGCCCCAGGATTTCCTCTACCTGGCGGTCCCCTTACCCTCCACTACGTCGCGACGGCGTCAGAGGGAGCCTACGCCACCGCCATCGCCGGAGCGTGCTGCCTCCCCTACACCGCCCGCCTCACCCAGGACACCTCCCGTCTCCCCAGCGCGCACTCGGCCGCGCCTGGAGTGCATCGTATCACCTGCGAGCCCGCTTCAGTGTGAGAGATGTGGCAGGGCCTATGTGACGGCGATAGGGTTATCAAGGCATCGATGTGTGCCCGTATCGGACACCCCCGTTGACCTTTAGATGCCCTGTGTGTACGTATAGTGGTACGGCAAAGGGGATTATACCGCACATGGTCAGAGCCCATCCGGGTCACGATCCTGCTATCCGTCCTGTTCTTCCGGGGCCTGCGGCCCCGAGACGACAGGTGGAAACCTGTGAGTGTCCCTTGTGTGGTGTACTTCTGAGCTCTAAAGCAGCTCTGTGGTCCCATACACGCAACATTCATAGTGAGCAGGCGGAGAACCGCAAACGACGCAGAGAGGAAGATAATTCCTTTGAGTGTGGTCGGTGTGGCTCACGTTACAAAGAGTGGTCCATTTTGGTATGGCATACCCGTCACCACCACGATGAGGCCCTCTCTGTGGAGCGTAGGATGCCGTCCGGTGCTGTACAGTCCACCCCCCCCTGCGCAAACGAGCGCTACTATGTCCTCATTGCCAGCGGCGGTTCACTGATAAGCAGTACCTCACGCAACATCTTATTGCTTTTCACGACGGTGATGCACCGGAAGACGTTCACAACCATCTCAAGGAGACTTGTGAGGAGACCTCCAGGCATATCCTGGAATGTCCGGCCTTGGGAGCTATGCGTAGGGAATGTGGGTTGCGTGGATCAGTGGAAGAGCAACTTGCGTCAATGAAGCTGCCGTGGTTTCTATCTCGCCTGTTTGGGCTTCCTAAACCGGTGTTACTGCCACTACCGCCAAGACTAGAGAAACGGCACGCCCCGTCTGAGGTACCCGTGCCAGACCAGATGGCGGTTCCCTTGAGGAGAAGAAGAAGGGACAGTAGCCCAACACTGGAAAGCGATAGTCCGTTCACTGCTAGGATGGATGACCCGTCAGCAGCACAGACCCCACCTGCCCCCCTCCGCCAGCAACTTCGAAGAGAAGCGGGTCACCGCTTCAGTTCCATTGGCCCCCCCGCAACAGAGGACCTGGGAGGAAGCTCGACGTCTCCACCCGCCCCGAGTAGATCGGAAGTTGGAAGACCCTCCTCGCCCAGAACGACAACGCCGAGCAGACTAAACGCACGCTGAACAAAAAAAAAAAAAAACAAGGAAATTTTTTTGCGTGAATTGATCAGCAATTCTTCTGACGCGTGCGACAAGATCCGTTACCAAGGGCTAACGGACCCTTCGGCGCTTGGTGAAGAGTCCCACCTTCGCATTCGTGTGATCCCTGACAAGACAAACAAGACGCTTTCGATCGAGGATAACGGTATCGGTATGACGAAGGCGGATCTGGTGAACAACCTGGGAACGATTGCGCGCTCCGGGACGAAGGCCTTCATGGAGGCGCTGGAGGCTGGTGGTGACATGAGTATGATTGGCCAGTTCGGCGTGGGCTTCTACTCAGCATACCTTGTTGCGGATCGCGTGACGGTGGTGTCCAAGAACAACGCCGACGAGGCGTACGTGTGGGAGTCGTCTGCTGGTGGTACCTTCACCATCACGGCGTGCCCTGACTGCGACCTTAAACGCGGCACCCGCATCACCCTTCACCTCAAGGAGGATCAGCAGGAGTACCTTGAAGAGCGCCGGATCAAGGACCTGATCAAGAAGCACTCTGAGTTCATTGGGTACGATATTGAGCTGCTGATTGAGAAGACCACGGAGAAGGAGGTGACGGACGACGACGAGGAAGAGAAGAAGGACGAGGATGAGGAGGCCAAGGTGGAGGAGGTGGACGAGGAGAAGAAGAAGAAGACGAAGAAGGTAAAGGAGGTGACGAGCGAGTACGAGGTGCAGAATAAGCACAAGCCTCTCTGGACGCGTGATCCCAAGGATGTGACGAAGGAGGAGTACGCTGCATTCTACAAGGCTATTTCCAACGATTGGGAAGATCCGCTTGCGACCAAGCACTTCTCCGTTGAGGGTCAGCTGGAGTTCCGCTCCATCCTGTTCATGCCGAAGCGTGCTCCGTTCGACATGTTCGAGCCCAACAAGAAGCGCAACAACATCAAGCTGTACGTGCGCCGTGTGTTCATTATGGACAACTGCGAAGACCTGTGCCCCGATTGGCTCGGATTCATCAAGGGCGTGGTTGACAGCGAGGATTTGCCCTGAATATTTCTCGCGAGAATCTCCAGCAGAACAAGATTCTCAAGGTGATCCGCAAGAACATTGTGAAGAAGGCGCTGGAGCTGTTCGAGGAGATTTCCGAGAACAAGGAGGACTACAAGACCTTCTACGAGCAGTTCGGCAAGAACATCAAGTTGGGGATCCATGAGGACACCTCCAACCGGAAGAAGTTGATGGAGCTGCTGCGCTTCCACAGCACCGAGTCTGGTGAGGAGATGACAACGCTGAAGGATTACGTAACACGCATGAAGCCAGAGCAGAAATCCATTTACTACATCACCGGTGACAGCAAGAAGAAGCTTGAGACGTCTCCCTTCATCGAGGAGGCGAAGCGCCGCGGTATGGAGGTACTGTTCATGACGGAGCCCATTGATGAGTACGTGATGCAGCAGGTGAAAGACTTCGAGGACAAGAAGTTTGCGTGCCTGACCAAGGAGGGCGTGCACTTCGAGGAGACGGAGGAGGAGAAGAAGCAGCGCGAGGAGGAGAAGGCGTCCTACGAGAAGCTGTGCAAGGCGATGAAGGATGTGCTTGGGGATAAGGTGGAGAAAGTCCAGCTGTCCGAGCGCCTGTCCACCTCCCCATGCATCCTGGTGACGTCTGAGTTTGGCTGGTCGGCGCATATGGAACAGATCATGCGCAATCAAGCCCTCCGCGACTCGAGCATGGCACAGTACATGATGTCCAAGAAGACCATGGAGATCAACCCTCGGCACTCCATCATCAAGGAGCTGAAGCGCCGCCTGGATGCGGATGAGAACGACAAGGCCGTGAAGGACTTGGTCTTCCTTCTGTTCGATACGTCGCTGCTGACCTCGGGGTTCCAGCTGGACGACCCGAGCTCGTACGCGGAGCGCATCCACCGCATGGTGAAGCTGGGACTCTCCCTGGACGACGACGAAGAGGAAGAGGCTGCTGCTGCCGCCCCTGCCGCCGCCGCCCCCGCACAGGCAACAGCCGGCACGTCCAGCATGGAGCAGGTGGATTAGGATGCACCACTCCCCGGGTGCGGTTGCTGCCTAGCCCACAGCTTGCAGCCCGCCGACGACCACACATCGCACCACCCGCGCATTCCTTTTCTGACAGGGACATGAACACAATTTTGTCACAACACAAAGCAAAGGGGTACTGTTTCCAGACAGTATGGTTGTGATGGCCCCAGCGTGCCACGCACTTCCCCTTGGCTTTCTATAATTCTATTATTATTATTATTTTTTTTTTTATTATTTTTATTTCTATTTCTATTTTTATTATTATTATTATTATTATTATTATTATTATTATTATTATTATATTATTATTATTATTATTCTTAAGACAGTTTTATTCCTGTTTCTTCTTGTTCTCGTCCAGGAGCGGTGCATTCGAAGAGAGCTCCAGAGTAAGCATGCATGCGAATATACGGAGCATTTTATTATTATTAGTGTTATTGTTATTATTATGCGTGTTGGAGGAAGTCTGAGTAACCTACATAAGCTGCATGATGGCCAATTGGCTATTGTACAGACACGTTTGTGTGCTGAGGCGCGTGGATGGTTGAGTGCCGCTATTGAGTGTGACGCATGCCACCGGATGCCTTCCGTGACAGCTTTCCTGTTTGATTTCGTTCCCTTCCTCCCGCATCTTTTGTGTTGTTTCTCTTTCTCTCTCTTTCTCTCTGTCCATTCTCCTGGATCACGTCGCTGCCGCTGTGGTGATCGTGCTTTTTTTTTTATTCTTTTTGTTTGTCCGCTGCCAACGACTTATAGTATCTCTGCTTCATAGAATCGTTACACCCACCCCTCAACTGCCTCACCCGACATCAGGATGACGGAGACTTTTGCTTTTCAGGCTGAAATCAATCAGCTGATGAGTTTAATCATCAACACCTTTTATTCAAACAAGGAAATTTCCCTGACGACGCCGGCCACCTTATCGTGGTGTCAGGGTTCAGTACCTCTCAACGAGGGAAGCCAAGAGCCCGCAACCCACCCAGTCGGGTGGTGTCGCGGTGCTTTGGTGTTCGGCCACCAGATGAGGAGCTCGCAGTATTATCGGCTATCTGGGATAAGCGAAGCAAGTCGTAAGCTCCCCTGCAAGTGCAATCGTGCGCTGTCTAGGGTTTGCCGACTTCTCCTACTCATGTGTGGAGATGTCAAGCGAAACCCGGGTGGTTTCATGCATCTGCCTCCGACAGGAAGCTCATGGAGGCTCTTCAGGTTGCGGCAGCGCATATAATCTGTGGAGTCCCACGAGCAGCTTCTCGGACTGACATTCTCCAAGAAGCCCGACTCATCCCGCTTGATAAAGCGGCGGAGTATAGGGCATTGGAGTATTTTCTAAAGGCTAGAGAACGTGGGGGGTTACAGAGGGAATACGCTTCCGGACTGTTCGGTTCAGATCATCCCATTCGGGAGGCTTTGGATCTAGTCCGGACGCTGTATGACTCTGTGGATGGGTTTCACGACCCATTACCCCACACCGCGGTCGTCTTAGCCCGTCGGATATACTTCCAGTGCGCGCCTCCGGGCGGTTTGACCGCCGATGATGATGACTGCTTGAAGAAACTCTTCACACAGCACCGGGTTGACAAGTTTGATGACTATGATTTTCAATTATGGACTGATGGCTCTGTTGATTTGGATGTGGCTGCGGGATCGGCAGCTCTGTTGTTTGCCAGGGATGGCTCTCTGAGGAGGAAAGTGGTAAGTGATGCGGGTTCCCTTGCATGCAGTTACCGCGCTGAATGTGTGGCTATGGAAATCGGCCTCGCGGCGCTTTTGGACCATGTCTCCGATACCAACACGAAGAGACTACGGGTTGCTGTTTTTAGTGACTCATTATCTCTTCTTATGGCATTGCAGACCGGACCACATTGTGCCCGCGATGGTGTCCTTCAGCGGATATGGAGGCACATCCTAACTCTTCTTAATAGAAGTGTCAGATTGTCCTTTCAATTCGTCTTCTCCCATTGTGGAATTCCACGGAACGAGGCGGTGGATAAAGCAGCGGCTGAAGGGAGGGGATTACCACAGCGCTACCCAGCGTGGATCACTGACATTGTGACGGGGATTAAACGTGTCCGTCGTCGGGCTGCAGACGCAACCTTTAACGACGGAGGCGGACCGATCACATATCGCTCCACTCTCTTGCAGCACATCCACCCAGCGCCAAAGAGTTTAAGGTTTGACAGGAATGGGCAGTCTCTCCTCGCGCAGTTCTTCACCGGCACATCGAGGCATTTCGGGTGGCTTCAGCGTGTTCTTACGCGCTCCGCTCGGCAGCTCCAATGTCGTTGGTGTCATCCCACTGCCGCATCAGATGACCCTCTGTCCCCCTGTCCTTCCGCCTTTGGTCTCGTCCCCAGGTCTACTCGTCGCCTCTCGTCGTATGGACCCGGTCGTATGCCCTGTCTGTTTGGTGATTTCGGCGCACAAGCAAGCATTGCAAGTGCATCTGACCACTAAACACCAGTGGACTCTGACGAAGGCCAAGGAGGTGTTACACTGCGTCGTTCGGGCACCAGCGCCCTACAACGGCCAGCTAAAATGCCACTTGTGCTCGGAGATTTTCTCCCGTCGGGGCCTTCTGGAGGCTCATATGCCGTCCCATCGTCCTCCGAACGCGCCCCAGGATTTCCTCTACCTGGCGGTCCCCTTACCCTCCACTACGTCGCGACGGCGTCAGAGGGAGCCTACGCCACCGCCATCGCCGGAGCGTGCTGCCTCCCTACACCGCCCGCCTCACCCAGGACACCTCCCGTCTCCCCAGCGCGCACTCGGCCGCGCCTGGAGTGCATCGTATCACCTGCGAGCCCGCTTCAGTGTGAGAGATGTGGCAGGGCCTATGTGACGGCGATAGGGTTATCAAGGCATCGATGTGTGCCCGTATCGGACACCCCGTTGACCTTTAGATGCCCTGTGTGTACGTATAGTGGTACGGCAAAGGGGATTATACCGCACATGGTCAGAGCCCATCCGGGTCACGATCCTGCTATCCGTCCTGTTCTTCCGGGGCCTGCGGCCCCGAGACGACAGGTGGAAACCTGTGAGTGTCCCTTGTGTGGTGTACTTCTGAGCTCTAAAGCAGCTCTGTGGTCCCATACACGCAACATTCATAGTGAGCAGGCGGAGAACCGCAAACGACGCAGAGAGGAAGATAATTCCTTTGAGTGTGGTCGGTGTGGCTCACGTTACAAAGAGTGGTCCATTTTGGTATGGCATACCCGTCACCACCACGATGAGGCCCTCTCTGTGGAGCGTAGGATGCCGTCCGGTGCTGTACAGTCCACCCCCCTGCGCAAACGAGCGCTACTATGTCCTCATTGCCAGCGGCGGTTCACTGATAAGCAGTACCTCACGCAACATCTTATTGCTTTTCACGACGGTGATGCACCGGAAGACGTTCACAACCATCTCAAGGAGACTTGTGAGGAGACCTCCAGGCATATCCTGGAATGTCCGGCCTTGGGAGCTATGCGTAGGGAATGTGGGTTGCGTGGATCAGTGGAAGAGCAACTTGCGTCAATGAAGCTGCCGTGGTTTCTATCTCGCCTGTTTGGGCTTCCTAAACCGGTGTTACTGCCACTACCGCCAAGACTAGAGAAACGGCACGCCCCGTCTGAGGTACCCGTGCCAGACCAGATGGCGGTTCCCTTGAGGAGAAGAAGAAGGGACAGTAGCCCAACACTGGAAAGCGATAGTCCGTTCACTGCTAGGATGGATGACCCGTCAGCAGCACAGACCCCACCTGCCCCCCTCCGCCAGCAACTTCGAAGAGAAGCGGGTCACCGCTTCAGTTCCATTGGCCCCCCCGCAACAGAGGACCTGGGAGGAAGCTCGACGTCTCCACCCGCCCCGAGTAGATCGGAAGTTGGAAGACCCTCCTCGCCCAGAACGACAACGCCGAGCAGACTAAACGCACGCTGAACAAAAAAAAAAAAAAACAAGGAAATTTTTTTGCGTGAATTGATCAGCAATTCTTCTGACGCGTGCGACAAGATCCGTTACCAAGGGCTAACGGACCCTTCGGCGCTTGGTGAAGAGTCCCACCTTCGCATTCGTGTGATCCCTGACAAGACAAACAAGACGCTTTCGATCGAGGATAACGGTATCGGTATGACGAAGGCGGATCTGGTGAACAACCTGGGAACGATTGCGCGCTCCGGGACGAAGGCCTTCATGGAGGCGCTGGAGGCTGGTGGTGACATGAGTATGATTGGCCAGTTCGGCGTGGGCTTCTACTCAGCATACCTTGTTGCGGATCGCGTGACGGTGGTGTCCAAGAACAACGCCGACGAGGCGTACGTGTGGGAGTCGTCTGCTGGTGGTACCTTCACCATCACGGCGTGCCCTGACTGCGACCTTAAACGCGGCACCCGCATCACCCTTCACCTCAAGGAGGATCAGCAGGAGTACCTTGAAGAGCGCCGGATCAAGGACCTGATCAAGAAGCACTCTGAGTTCATTGGGTACGATATTGAGCTGCTGATTGAGAAGACCACGGAGAAGGAGGTGACGGACGACGACGAGGAAGAGAAGAAGGACGAGGATGAGGAGGCCAAGGTGGAGGAGGTGGACGAGGAGAAGAAGAAGAAGACGAAGAAGGTAAAGGAGGTGACGAGCGAGTACGAGGTGCAGAATAAGCACAAGCCTCTCTGGACGCGTGATCCCAAGGATGTGACGAAGGAGGAGTACGCTGCATTCTACAAGGCTATTTCCAACGATTGGGAAGATCCGCTTGCGACCAAGCACTTCTCCGTTGAGGGTCAGCTGGAGTTCCGCTCCATCCTGTTCATGCCGAAGCGTGCTCCGTTCGACATGTTCGAGCCCAACAAGAAGCGCAACAACATCAAGCTGTACGTGCGCCGTGTGTTCATTATGGACAACTGCGAAGACCTGTGCCCCGATTGGCTCGGATTCATCAAGGGCGTGGTTGACAGCGAGGATTTGCCCTGAATATTTCTCGCGAGAATCTCCAGCAGAACAAGATTCTCAAGGTGATCCGCAAGAACATTGTGAAGAAGGCGCTGGAGCTGTTCGAGGAGATTTCCGAGAACAAGGAGGACTACAAGACCTTCTACGAGCAGTTCGGCAAGAACATCAAGTTGGGGATCCATGAGGACACCTCCAACCGGAAGAAGTTGATGGAGCTGCTGCGCTTCCACAGCACCGAGTCTGGTGAGGAGATGACAACGCTGAAGGATTACGTAACACGCATGAAGCCAGAGCAGAAATCCATTTACTACATCACCGGTGACAGCAAGAAGAAGCTTGAGACGTCTCCCTTCATCGAGGAGGCGAAGCGCCGCGGTATGGAGGTACTGTTCATGACGGAGCCCATTGATGAGTACGTGATGCAGCAGGTGAAAGACTTCGAGGACAAGAAGTTTGCGTGCCTGACCAAGGAGGGCGTGCACTTCGAGGAGACGGAGGAGGAGAAGAAGCAGCGCGAGGAGGAGAAGGCGTCCTACGAGAAGCTGTGCAAGGCGATGAAGGATGTGCTTGGGGATAAGGTGGAGAAAGTCCAGCTGTCCGAGCGCCTGTCCACCTCCCCATGCATCCTGGTGACGTCTGAGTTTGGCTGGTCGGCGCATATGGAACAGATCATGCGCAATCAAGCCCTCCGCGACTCGAGCATGGCACAGTACATGATGTCCAAGAAGACCATGGAGATCAACCCTCGGCACTCCATCATCAAGGAGCTGAAGCGCCGCCTGGATGCGGATGAGAACGACAAGGCCGTGAAGGACTTGGTCTTCCTTCTGTTCGATACGTCGCTGCTGACCTCGGGTTCCAGCTGGACGACCCGAGCTCGTACGCGGAGCGCATCCACCGCATGGTGAAGCTGGGACTCTCCCTGGACGACGACGAAGAGGAAGAGGCTGCTGCTGCCGCCCCTGCCGCCGCCGCCCCCGCACAGGCAACAGCCGGCACGTCCAGCATGGAGCAGGTGGATTAGGATGCACCACTCCCCGGGTGCGGTTGCTGCCTAGCCCACAGCTTGCAGCCCGCCGACGACCACACATCGCACCACCCGCGCATTCCTTTTCTGACAGGGACATGAACACAATTTTGTCACAACACAAAGCAAAGGGGTACTGTTTCCAGACAGTATGGTTGTGATGGCCCCAGCGTGCCACGCACTTCCCTTGGCTTTCTATAATTCTATTATTATTATTTTTTTTTTTTATTATTTTTATTTCTATTTCTATTTATTATTATTATTATTATTATTATTATTCTTAAGACAGTTTTATTCCTGTTTCTTCTTGTTCTCGTCCAGGAGCGGTGCATTCGAAGAGAGCTCCAGAGTAAGCATGCATGCGAATATACGGAGCATTTTATTATTATTAGTGTTATTGTTATTATTATGCGTGTTGGAGGAAGTCTGAGTAACCTACATAAGCTGCATGATGGCCAATTGGCTATTGTACAGACACGTTTGTGTGCTGAGGCGCGTGGATGGTTGAGTGCCGCTATTGGAGTGTGACGCATGCCACCGGATGCCTTCCGTGACAGCTTTCCTGTTTGATTTCGTTCCCTTCCTCCCGCATCTTTTTGTGTTGTTTGCCTCTTTCTCTTTCTCTCTTTCTCTCTGTCCATTCTCCTGGATCACGTCGCTGCCACTGTGGTGATCGTGCTTTTTTATTCTTTTTGTTTCTCCGCTGCCAACGACTTGTAGTATCTCTGCTTCATAGAATCGTTACACCCACCCCTCAACTGCCTCACCCGACATCAGGATGACGGAGACTTTTGCTTTTCAGGCTGAAATCAATCAGCTGATGAGTTTAATACCAGATCCCCAGATACCGGATGTCCATGGATCGTCTTTGAGATCTGCGCCACGTTGTCGTTGCTTATAGTGGTGAACTGTTGATGTGGGCGAAGCCTTTTTATATAGGAGGATATCCATTCCATATCCTCCACATGCTTCACCACCACGAGCGAGTACACCTTGAAAGGGCGTCTTGTCAGGGTTTTCCCTGCCGTATAATGGATGATGATCTCCCATGGGGAGACCATCAAAAAGTTTTCCTTCTTGAAAAGGAGGATGTCGCCCCATCGACTCGCTCTTTTCCAAGCCAAGAAGAGACCCACCCGAAGTTCTATCGTCGGGCTGCGCTGAACGCTTGGTAACTCTGGGCCTTGGATATAGGTGTTGCTTGATGGACTGGTGCGACTTGCACAAATGTTTTGCTGAGCGTGTGGAGCGTTGCCGACGAGGTTTGGAGTAGATTGCACAGACCGATTGCCAGAACTGTGTAGGTCTTTTTGCTGGACTCCATAATGTCCAGACGGACGATCACTTTTGACAGGGCATAATAGAGAGCATCAATTGTAAGAAACTGCAGCAAAAAGCTAACAACAAAAGTATCGAAGAAAACGATCATCTCGCTCGCATTCAAAAGTTGCACACGGAGGGTTCTGCTTCACATTTGGGAAAGAGCCCCTTGCCTAGGCTTACCTGTGCCCCAGGAAAAAAAGGAGAAAGAAGGAGTAAAGAAAACATAAGAAGTCAGCCTTCTGCTGGCCAAGTATCGCGGGTGTTGCGCAGGTGCCTGCGCGTGTTGCGCGGGTGCATGCGCGAGTGTTGGCTACGAGTGTGTCTCGTCTCGAGGACCTAGGAAGTAGGAAGGGACAAGACGAATGTGATGAAGCAGCGCCTTCGCATGCGTATAATGCATCACATTTGGGAAAGAGCCCCTTGCCTAGACTTACCTGTACCCTGGGAAAAAGGAGAAAGAAGGAGTAAAGAAAACATAAGGAGTCAGCCTTCTCTCTGAGTCAAGTATCCGTAGGAATCAAGTCCGGAAACGGCAAGAACCTCTATTCATTTTCTGTGGTCTAGATTCACCCGAACAAGGGGTGATCGCATTCAGTTATCTTTATGGTTTGGCGTTCCCGGCTCTTTGTCTCATTATTTCCTTCCTTTTGAGGCAATTTCATCTCTTCTTCTTGGAGCACGGGAACTAAAATATTTGAAAAATAGTTTTCTTTCATTTTTTTTTTTTTTGAACTCTGCAGCTGGAGGCTGAAGATCTTGAGGCTAGAGGCGTGGGTTATCACGTCAAGGGGAAACAAGGAGAAAAGGTGATAGAAAACCATCTTAGCAGCACAAGTAGACAACACAAGAAAACAAGAGAAACGTATCGTTCCTGAGACATTGTATTGCTTCGTTTCAACCAAACTCAGGAATAGATGTCTCGAGGACCTAGGAAGTAGGAAGGGACAAGACGAATGTGATGAAGCAGCGCCTTCGCATGCGTATAATGCATCACATTTGGGAAAGAGCCCTTGCCTAGACTTACCTGTACCCTGGGAAAAGGAGAAAGAAGGAGTAAAGAAAACATAAGGAGTCAGCCTTCTCTCTGTCAAGTATCCGTAGGAATCAAGTCCGGAAACGGCAAGAACCTCTATTCATTTTCTGTGGTCTAGATTCACCCACAGCGAGCATGCTTCTATGTACATCGGGCCTCAGCGGTGTCTGTTCGCCTTGGGGAGGCCCTCACATACCGGGGACGGGTGTAACGAAAGAGGAAGACAAGTCGTAGCTGCTGGCTTGCGTACGATTTGGCCTCCTCTCGCTTCACCCAAAGACACGTGATAATGTATCAGCCGGATTGGATGGACCGCTGATCTGGAAGAAGGTGACCTCGATACCGTTGCGGTACCACAGGTCATGGACATACTCGAAAAGCTTGTTGAGCGAGTATCCCTTCTATTCCGCCGAAACCGTTCGCCCGCCTCTGAGCGTGGACGATGGCCGTGGTCTGTGACAAGGGCGACCGGGCTCCGTCCGGAAGTCCCTCTCGCACCAATTGTAGGGCAAGCTGAGCCGCCCGTGGCTCTGCGTGAGCCGAATGCTGAGCGTTAAAGAACCCTCGGTTTCTCACCAGCTCCGCCGAGTAAGGCGAGTTCCGGTTGAAAAACCACGCTCCACTTTGCTGATAAGTGGTTACGGTTCCCTCTGCTCTGTTTCGCGCGATAGCACCCATCCCGCGTACGATGCATCCGTAAAACGATGGCGTCATGCGCCTCATCGTACGTGGGGTGCCTCGTCGGCGATGCGCCACCATTCATTCTGGTGAGCGCTTCCGAGTGCTACCATCTTGGCGTGCACCCTAGCGTCGAGGCACGGGAGCTCGAGTCCCAATCGACGCCTTCTGTGACCCTTCTGTACACCCGCGATATGCACGCAGTAGTTGGAACGCACTCGCTGGGTTCATGCGAGTGGTGTGGAGGGCATACAAACTAGTGAGACTAGAGATACGAATGATCGGCAGCTGAATCTCTCTGCCTGTAGTGCTAGGCCTAACTTTGCAACGGTTTTGATGGAGTTGCGTATCCACCTCTCCCTCAAACCACGCGTACTCCTCCCCAAGGAAAGTCACGGCCTTTTCTGCCTCCGTTAGAAGCGCCTCGTCGCTCATCGCCATAAGTTCGTCACGGTTCGGGGACGTCAGGAGATTGGCCTCTCATGCGCCCCAGTATCTTCCTCACAGTGCGCACGAATTCAGCCTCCTGACCTTCCTTCGCTGCTATGAGGACGTTGTCGATCAGGGTGTGGACTGTCACCTGTCTCTACGTCCACGATAGTCCACGTCACGGCCTGGCCCACTGCCACGCTCCATCTTGCCCCGTCGGCAACGTCTTCAGGCGAAAGAAGTCCTTCCCCTTCCGAAGACAAACTTGTTCCTCATCTCTCCTGGTATCGGGATCGCGTCGTAGAAGGCTTCGAAGTCGATCTGCAGCATGTACTTGCACTGCCGCAGTGACTGCCTTCTGCCCAAGCGTGTCGGGTACATGACGTTGGGTACGTCGCTGGTCCGGATAGCCGTGTTGAGGTGAGGCTCGGTGATGAGCCGACGCCTGCCCTTCATCTCTGGCACCGCGAACACGTTCACACCGTGGTATCCCCAGGGAGTTTGTTCTCGCCCAGCGTATCAGCGCCGATCGCTTCAAACTTCCCCATCTCTACCGCTTGCTGGATATCCTCTCGGGATAGCTGCGTTGGCTCTATCGTCCTCGACGTCCAAAAGCCTTCGTACGTCTGCGGATCGAAATACTTCTGCACTCCGAGTAGGAAATCCTTGGTGGCGGAACGTGCCGTTTCCATTTGAAGGACGGCGTTCATGTCCAGGAGGGTGGTATGCTTCAGGTGAAGCCTCCACTTTTTCATAGGGCCTGGTCGTGCCGGATTAACGACGCCCTGCATGCGTTGTATCTCCATATACAACGATACTTCGTTAATCCCCAACTCCTTGGTTGACGGAGCCTTCGAGCCTATGGATTCGGCTCGGGGTGGTGGAGGAGGGCGGCGCTGTCCTGCGCCATTGCGGCCTCCCGGGTTTGATGGCGGCCAAAACCCAAGTATATCTCCAGGGTCTCGAGCCGCTTGTGCCGGGTAAGTCTGATCAGTTCCGCTGTCGGCACTCCCTTCGCCGCCAGGTGATGAATCGCGCCCCTCCTCACCGATGTCAGCGCTGACTCCCTGTTCTCTCTCCGGAGAGCTGCCCGAATGCGATCCCTGAGATCCTCGTGATCCGGGAAAAGCTTCCGCTCCGGGGGAGTCCTCGCCAGGATCCTGGAGAGGTCGTTCGCTTGCTCCACTCTCAGCGTTGAGCCGGCCGCGTAAACCCCTCTGAACTTCGCTCCCTTCCCGTAGCGCTGGGTCACCACTAGGCCGTACGTCCCGTCCTCTCTCGGATCCTTCTCGAGACGAATGTCTCGCTGGCGGAGATACGCCACATCCCCGGCCCTCGCTGCCAGACACCACATCATGGCCAAGAAGAGCTGCCCTCGGGCTGCTGCGACTCAGAGAGCGGACCGCCTCGCTGCACTGTGCAAGGGTCACCGGTGATGCTGGCTCCGACGGACTCTCCCTCATCATCCGCACGATTGTCTTCTTCGCCATGTTCCACTCGGGGAACTCGTTGAGGTGCACACCGTGGGACTCCGTTGTAGAGGGAAGGTTCCGCAGGGCTCCTGCCATCGACGACAACTCCTTGTCCACTGTCGCTGGGCGCCATCCTCGCCTTGGCATCCATCAGCACGCATCGGATCGTCGCCGCTGCGATGTTCTGCCCTAAGTACTCCACGGGCATCGCTTGCAGCTTTCGTAGGCAGCGGATGTGGTGGTAACGCGTTGGCTTGCTGACGGCGTTCCATGAGACCATCTCCTGGTGTGGAGGCTTGTGGCTGAATATGTGCCAAGTCCTGGGGCAGGTAACCGAGCCTCCTGGCGGGCTGCCCTCGCTGTTTAACAGGAACGTGGGCTCGTCTCGTAGGATCTCCTGGTACTCATCCTGATCCTGGGCCTCGTTTCCTGGTTCGTTCTCCCGTGTCGCGGGTGCGCTTGTCACGGATGTCCTTCTCGATTGTGGCCGGGTGGTGCTTTGCTGGGGCCTCGCCGGGTATGTCGTCACACCCTCGGGCAGGTACAACCCAAGCACTGCCTCAGATACAACCGTCGTGAGGCGGTAGTACGCACCATCAGCTTCTGTTACTAGCTGTGCTCCAACTCGAAAGACATTCCCTCGATAGCGCCCGGCAAGCATCCCGCTGACGCTGCTCGAACGAACATGTGAGCGTTTGTAAGTGGCCGCTCAGCCAGTTCTCCTTCCGTGTCGCTGCCGATCCACAACGATAGAAACCCATCGTCCCAAGAGCCTCTATGACGTCTCGCGGAGTCTTCGCCCCAAAGCTGTTATGGTACACTCGATGGCCTACATTACCGATAGCTAGGGGCGGGTGCCGTTGTCCGCCACGTTTGCGAGCGCAGTGGCGACGAGAAAATAGCCTATTCTCCTTCTTCTCGCCGCCATTGCCGACGTGCTTGCTAACGCGAGTTGCTGCTGCACCTTCAAAGACACCTCATCCACCTGAGTCTCTTGCCCATGAGGAATCCACCGCCTGCGTGATCGGCGCCTGCGACTCCGGTATGGTCTCCGCTTCTGGTGACAGTAGGGGTCTGCTTCTTGTGTAGCGTATGTCTCTGCTACTGGTGTGTGCGGCGCCTCTTGCGTGGGTCCCTCCGATGGTGGGGGCACTGCCTCGCTGGCTGCCGGCACTCTTGTGCTGGGGGTTCGGCGCTTCGGGCCTCCTCCGTCCAGTCGTGTCCACCCGAAGGAGCTCGTCTTCCATGTGTCGTAGGAATACGTCCTTGGGGTCTTCTCCTTCGCGCATCTGCTGAGGCTCCGTAGTCGTTCAGCAATATTGTGGGGATGCCACACCGACTCGGAGGAACTCCGCGAAGAAGGTGGCGGCCATGTACAGGCCGCAGTCGTCGCTCCCTGGCCGCTGCCGAGGGCACCGGAGACTGGTGATGCGCAATCTTGGCCACAGCTTTTTCATGGCCCTACGCAAGTCTCTGTGCACTATCGGCGATGGTGCGGAATCTACAATTTCCAAGCTCTCGTTCTTTCGCCGAGTCAACCGCAGGATACCAGCTATCCAGTGGTGGCGAATAAAGAGCGGAAAGTAGATGACCCTCTGGGAGGACAGCTGCTCACGAATCCGCGTGACGTGAGCGGGGGTCAGGTAGGGGAGGGTGGTGCAGGAAAGCACCTTCTCGCGCGGAAGGTACCGGGCGAAGACATCATCGAGCTCCACATTAGATGTCTTGCCATGCGCGAAGTCGCCTCCGAAAAGTAGGCGGCCTGCCGGCGGAAAAGAGGCAGGCCACTCTAGTTTTCTCCCCTGTCGGGGCAATGGAGCCGTCCGGCATCTCCGTCGCCCCATGCCGGGGCGAAGCCCTTCTCGCCTTTCTCCTTTGGAGCAAAGTGCTGCTGGAGTACGCGGAACCTCCGTGGACCGAGACTTTTTGGACAGCTCCTCAATCCTTTTCTCCGCCTCCCGCAGCTTCTTCCGGAGGACCGCGTTCTCCTTCTCAAGGCTCGCTTTCGACCGACCACCCTCGCCGCCAAACAGCACAGAATCCTCCGGCCGGAAGAAGTCCTGCGGCACTTTCTCATCTGCCGACGCCTCCCTTCCACCGCCCACAAAGAGGTGACGGTGGCAGGCAATGATGTCGCTGTTGACCGACCTGCAGGATTGGGGTGGGAAGAGGAAGCTGCTCCAGGTACTTCCCGTACAGCATCTTGTCCGCACTGTCCATGTGCTGCGCGATGGCTCCGAAGTTGTGGAGCTGGTAGCGCGACATACCGGGAACGCGGAGGATGATAGCGGCGAGCAAACGACACGCCTCGGCGGGAGAGCCCTCGAAGAACAGGAGGTACTGGAGCGCCAGCACCTCAAAGGAGAGTGTGGCGTCCTTCGCCTTCTCTCTCACCTCTCGCCGCAGATCATCCAGCTCTGCTGCCTGGGCGTCCTTGAAGAGCGCCTCGTACGACGCCTTGTAGGTGGCCATAACCCCCATCCAAGGTGCGTTCTGGGTCGCGATCTGCCCCGACATCAGCTCCACGAAAGGCGCGAAGTCGATCGACGCCACGATCGGCTGCGTCGGGGCATCCTGACGGATACCTGCCAGGATATTCTGCACCTGGGCCTGGTGCTGCTCCGCCGTCAAAGATCCTGCAGCCAATGCTGCAGCCAGCGTGTTGATCGTCGCATACGCTGTCGAAATGTCCATTTTTTTTTGAACTCTGCAGCTGGAGGCTGAAGATCTTGAGCTAGAGGCTATGGGTTATCACGTCAAGGGGAAACAAGGAGAAAAGGTGATAGAAAACCATCTTAGCAGCACAAGTAGACAACACAAGAAAACAAGAGAAACGTATCGTTCCTGAGACATTGTAATACTTCGTTTCCCTCAACCAAACTCAGGAATAGAAGGTGATGGCTGGGGCTTGCCTAGGGTGTTGGCCAGCTGCCTGCATAGGGTGTTGCCTATGTGCCTGCCTAGGGTGTTGGCTAGGTGCCTGCCTAGGGTGTTGGCTAGGTGCCTGCCTAGGGTGTTGCCTAGGTGCCTGCCTAGGGTGTTGGCCAGCTGCCTGCATAGGGTGTTGCCTATGTGCCTGCCTAGGGTGTGGCTAGGTGCCTGCCTAGGGTGTTGGCTAGGTGCCTGCCTGGGTGTTGCCTATGTGCCTGCCTGGGGTGTTGGCCAGGTGCCTGCCTGGGTGTTGGCCAGGTGCCTGCCTAGGGTGTTGGCCAGCTGCCTGCATAGGGTGTTGCCTATGTGCCTGCCTAGGGTGTTGGCTAGGTGCCTGCCTAGGGTGTTGTCTATGTGCCTGCCTAGGGTGTTGGCCAGGTGCCTGCCTAGGATGTTGCCTATGTGCCTGCCTAGGGTGTTGGCCAGGTGCCTGCCTAGGGTGTTGGGTAGGTGCCTGCCTAGGGTGTTGGCTAGGGGTGTGTCTAAGGTGATGGCTGGGGCATGCCTAGGGTGTTGCCTAGGTGCCTGCCTAGGGTGTTGCCTATGTGCCTGCCTAGGGTGTTGGCTAGGTGCCTGCCTAGGGTGTTGCCTAGGTGCCTGCATGGGGTGTTGGCCAGGTGCCTGCCTGGGTGTTGCCTATGTGCCTGCCTAGGGTGTTGGCTAGGTGCCTGCCTAGGGTGTTGCCTATGTGCCTGCCTAGGGTGTTGGCCAGGTGCCTGCCTAGGATGTTGCCTATGCCTGCCTAGGGTGTTGGCTAGGTGCCTGCCTAGGGTGTTGCCCTGGTGCCTGCATAGGGTGTTGGCTAGGTGCCTGCCTAGGATGTTGCCTATGTGCCTGCCTAGGGTGTTGGCCAGGTGCCTGCCTAGGATGTTGCCTAGGTGCCTGCATAGGGTGTTGGCTAGGTGCCTGCCTAGGATGTTGCCTATGTGCCTGCCTAGGGTGTTGGCCAGGTGCCTGCCTAGGATGTTGCCTATGTGCCTGCCTAGGGTGTTGGCCAGGTGCCTGCCTAGGATGTTGCCTATGTGCCTGCCTAGGGTGTTGGCCAGGTGCCTGCCTAGGGTGTTGGTAGGTGCCTGCCTAGGGTGTTGGCTAGGTGCCTGCCTAGGGTGTTGCCTAGGTGCCTGCATAGGGTGTTGGCCAGGTGCCTGCCTAGGATGTTGCCTATGTGCCTGCCTAGGGTGTTGGCCAGGTGCCTGCCTAGGATGTTGCCTATGTGCCTGCCTAGGGTGTTGGCCAGGTGCCTGCCTAGGGTGTTGGCCAGCTGCCTGCATAGGGTGTTGGCTAGGTGACTGCCTAGGGTGTTCGTTAGGTGCCTGCCTAGGATGTTGCCTAGGTGACTGCCTAGGATGTTGCCTAGGTGCCTGCATAGGGTGTCGCCTATGTGCCTGCCTAGGATGTTGCCTATGTGCCTGCCTAGGGTGTTGCCTAGGTGCCTGCATAGGGTGTTGGCTAGGTGCCTGCCTAGGATGTTGCCTATGTGCCTGCCTAGGGTGTTGGCCAGGTGCCTGCCTAGGATGTTGCCTATGTGCCTGCCTAGGGTGTTGGCCAGGTGCCTGCCTAGGGTGTTGGCCAGCTGCCTGCATAGGGTGTTGGCTAGGTGACTGCCTAGGGTGTTCGCTAGGTGCCTGCCTAGGATGTTGCCTAGGTGCCTGCCTAGGATGTTGCCTAGGTGCCTGCATAGGGTGTTGGCCAGGTGCCTGCCTAGGATGTTGCCTATGTGTCTGCCTAGGGTGTTGGCCAGGTGCCTGCCTAGGGTGTTGGCCAGCTGCCTGCATAGGGTGTTGCCTATGTGCCTGCCTAGGGTGTTGGCTAGGTGCCTGCCTAGGGTGTTGCCTAGGTGCCTGCCTAGGGTGTTGCCTATGTGCCTGCCTAGGGTGTTGGCCAGGTGCCTGCCTAGGATGTTGCCTATGTGTGCCTGCCTAGGGGTGTTGGCCAGGTGCCTGCCTAGGATGTTGCCTAGGTGCCTGCATAGGGTGTTGGGGTGCCTGCCTGGGATGTTGCCTATGTGTGCCTGCCTGGGGTGTTGGCCAGGTGCCTGCCTAGGATGTTGCCTATGTGCCTGCCTAGGGTGTTGGCTGGTGCCTGCCTAGGATGTTGCCTATGTGCCTGCCTAGGGTGTTGGCCAGGTGCCTGCCTAGGATGTTGCCTATGTGCCTGCCTAGGGTGTTGCCTATGTGCCTGCCTAGGGTGTTGGCCAGCTGCCTGCATAGGGTGTTGGCTAGGTGACTGCCTAGGGTGTTCGCTAGGTGCCTGCCTAGGATGTTGCCTAGGTGCCTGCCTAGGATGTTGCCTAGTGCCTGCCTAGGGTGTTGGCCAGGTGCCTGCCTAGGATGTTGCCTAGGTGACTGCCTAGGATGTTGCCTAGGTGCCTGCATAGGGTGTCGCCTAGGTGCCTGCCTAGGGTGTTGCCTATGTGCCTGCCTAGGGTGTTGGCTAGGTGCCTGCCTAGGGTGTTGCCTAGGTGACTGCCTAGGATGTTGCCTAGGTGCCTGCATAGGGTGTTGCCTATGTGCCTGCCTAGGATGTTGCCTATGTGCCTGCCTAGGGTGTTGCCTATGTGCCTGCCTAGGGTGTTGGCCAGCTGCCTGCATAGGGGTGTTGGCTAGGTGCCTGCCTAGGGTGTTCCTAGTGCCTGCCTGGGATGTTGCCTAGGTGCCTGCCTGGGATGTGTTGCCTAGGTGCCTGCCTGGGGTGTTGCCCAGGTGCCTGCCTAGGGTGTTGCCGGGTGCCTGCCTAGGATGTTGCCTGGGTGCCTGCATAGGGTGTTGCCTCGGTGCCTGCCTAGGGTGTTGCCTATGTGCCTGCCTAGGGTGTTGCCTAGGTGCCTGCCTAGGATGTTGCCTAGTGTGCCTGCCTGGGGTGTTGCCTAGGTGCCTGCCTAGGATGTTGCCTATGTGCCTGCCTAGGGTGTTGGCCAGCTGCCTGCATGGGGTGGCTAGGTGCCTGCCTAGGGTGTTCCTGGGTGCCTGCCTAGGGTGTTGCCTGGGTGCCTGCCTAGGATGTTGCCTGGAGTGCCTGCCTAGGGTGTTGCCTAGGTGCCTGCCTAGGGTGTTGCCTATGTGCCTGCCTAGGGTGTTGGCTAGGTGCCTGCCTAGGGTGTTGCCCTAGGTGCCTGCATAGGGTGTTGGCCAGGTGCCTGCCTAGGATGTTGCCTATGTGTGCCTGCCTAGGGTGTTGCCATGTGCCTGCCTGGGGTGTTGGCTAGGTGCCTGCCTAGGGTGTTGCCCTGGGTGCCTGGGGTGTTGGCTAGGTGCCTGCCTGGGGTGTTGGCTAGGTGCCTGCCTGGGGTGTTGCCTATGTGCCTAGGGTGTTGGCCAGGTGCCTGCCTAGGATGTTGCCTATGTGCCTGCCTAGGGGTGTTGGCCAGGTGCCTGCCTAGGGTGTTGGCTAGGTGCCTGCCTAGGGGTGTTGGCTGGGGTGTGCCTAGGGTGATGGCTGGGTGCCTGGGGTGTTGCCTAGGTGCCTGCCTGGGGTGTTGCCTATGTGCCTGCCTAGGGTGTTGGCCAGGTGCCTGCCTAGGGTGTTGGCTAGGTGCCTGCCTAGGGTGTTGGCTAGGTGCCTGCCTAAGGTGTTGGCTGGGTGCCTGCCTGGGGTGTTGCCTAGGTGCCTGCCTAGGGTGTTGGCTAGGTGCCTGCCTAGGGATGTTGCCCATGTGTGCCTGCCTAGGGTGTTGCCTAGGTGCCTGCCTAGGGTGTTGGCCAGGTGCCTGCCTGGGATGTTGCCTATGTGCCTGCCTAGGGTGTTGGGAGTGCCTGCCCCTAGGATGTTGCCTATGTGCCTGCCTAGGGTGTTGGCCAGGTGCCTGCCTGGGGTGTGCCCAGCCTGCCTGGGGTGTTGGCTAGGTGCCTGCCTAGGGTGTTGCTAGGTGCCTGCCTAGGGTGTTGCCCTGGAGTGCCTGCCTAGGGTGTTGGCTAGGTGCCTGCCTGGGATGTTGCCTATGTGCCTGCCTGGGGTGTTGGCTAGGTGCCTGCCTGGGGTGTTGCCCACCTGTGTGCCTGCCCTGGGGTGTTGGCTGGGGTGCCTGCCTAGGGTGTTGCCTAGGTGCCTGCCTGGGGTGTTGCTGGGCCTGCCTGGGATGTTGCCTATGTGCCTGCCTAGGGGTGTTGGCTAGGTGCCTGCCTAGGGTGTTGCCTATGTGTGTGCCTGCCTAGGGTGTTGGCCAGGTGCCTGCCTAGGGTGTTGCCTATGTGCCTGCCTAGGGTGTTGCCTAGGTGCCTGCCTGGGGTGTTGGCCAGGTGCCTGCCTAGGGTGTTGGCCAGGTGCCTGCCTAGGGTGTTGGCTAGGTGCCTGCCTA
>VFSE01000084.1:0-37353 GCA_010157825.1 Vickermania ingenoplastis | reverse complement strand
CCTCCTAACTCCTAACTCCTAACTCCTTAACCCTAACTCCTAACCTCCTAACCCTAACTCCTAACTCCTAACTCCTAACCTAACTCCTAACTCCTAACTCCTAACTCCTAACTCCTAACTCCCTAACTCCTAACTCCTAACTCCTAACTCCTAAATCCCTAACTCCTAACTCCTAACTCCTAACTCCTAACTCCTAACTCCCTAACCCTAACTCCTAACCCTAACTCCTAACCTAACCTAAACTCTAACTCCTAACCCTCCTAACTCCTAACCTCCTAACCCTAACCCTCTAACCCTAACTCCTAACCCTAACTCCTAACTCCTAACTCCTAACTCCTAACTCCTAACTCCTAACTCCTAACTCCTAACTCCTAACTCCTAACCTTCCTAACCTAACTCCTAAACTTAACCTCTAACCTCCTAACTCCTAACTCCTAACTCCTAACCCTAACCTTAACCTCCTAACTCCTAACTCCTAACTCCTAACTCCTAACTCCTAACTCCTAACTCCTAACTCCTAAACTCCTAACTCCTAACTCTAACTCCTAACCCTAACCCTAACCTCCTAACTCCTAACCCTAACTCCTAACCTCCTAACTCCTAACCCTAACTCCTAACCCTAACTCCTAACTCCTAACCCTAACTCCTAACTTAACCCTAACTCCTAACCCTAACCTCCTAACCCTAACCTCTAACTCCTAACCCTAACTCCTAACCCTAACACACACCCTTGCCAACACACTAGGCAGGCACCTGGACACCTTAGACACACCCTTGCCAACACCCTAGGCAGGCACCTAGGCAACACCCCAGGGAGGCACCTAGCCAATACCCTAGGCAGGCACCTAGGCAACACCCTAGGCAGGCACCTAGCCAACACTCTAGGCAGGCACCTAGGCAACACCCTAGGCAGGCACCTAGCCAACACCCTAGGCAGGCACCTTGGCAACACCTTAGACACACCCCTTGCCAACACCCTAGGCAGGCACCTAGGCAACACCCTAGGCAGGCACCTTGGCAACACCTTAGACACACCCCTTGCCAACACCCTAGGCAGGCACCTAGGCAATACCCTAGGCAGGCACCTAGCCAATACCCTAGGCAGGCACCTAGCCAATACCCTAGGCAGGCACCTAGGTAACACCCTAGGCAGGCACCTAGCCAACACCCTAGGCAGGCACCTAGGCAACACCCTAGGCAGGCACCTAGCCAACACCCTAGGCAGGCACCTTGGCAATACCCTAGGCAGGCACCTTGGCAACACCTTAGACACACCCCTTGCCAACACCCTAGGCAGGCACCTAGGCAACACCCTAGGCAGGCACCTTGGCAACACCTTAGACACACCCCTTGCCAACACCCTAGGCAGGCACCTAGCCAACACCCTAGGCAGGCACCTTGGCAATACCCTAGGCAGGCACCTAGCCAATACCCTAGGCAGGCACCTAGGCAACACCCTAGGCAGGCACCTAGCCAATACCCTAGGCAGGCACCTAGGTAACACCCTAGGCAGGCACCTAGCCAACACTCTGGGCAGGCACCTAGGCAACACCCTAGGCAGGCACCTAGCCAACACCCTAGGCACCTTGGCAACACCTTAGACACACCCCTTGCCAACACCCTAGGCAGGCACCTAGGCAACACCCTAGGCAGGCACCTTGGCAACACCTTAGACACACCCCTTGCCAACACCCTAGGCAGGCACCTAGGCACCCTAGGCAGGCACCTAGCCAATACCCTAGGCAGGCACCTAGCCAATACCCTAGGCAGGCACCTAGGCAACACCCTAGGCAGGCACCTAGCCAATACCCTAGGCAGGCACCTAGGCAACACCCTAGGCAGGCACCCAGGCAACACCCTGGCAGGCACCTAGGTAACACCTAGACACACCCTTGCCAACACCCCTAGGCAGGCACCTAGCCAACACCCTAGGCAGGCACCTTGGCAACACCTTAGACACACCCCTTGCCAACACCCTAGGCAGGCACCTAGGCAACACCCTAGGCAGGCACCTTGGCAACACCTTAGACACACCCCTTGCCAACACCCTAGGCGGGCACCTGGGCAATACCCCGGGCAGGCACCCAGCCAATACCCTAGGCGGGCACCAGCCAATACCCCAGGCAGGCGCCAGGGTAACACCCCAGGCAGGCACCCCAATACCCTAGGCAGGCACCCAGGCAACACCCCAGGCAGGCACCTTGGCAACACCTTAGACACACCCCTTGCCAACACCCTAGGCAGGCACCCAGGCATACCCCAGGCGGGCACCAGCCAATACCCCAGGCGGGCACCGGCCAATACCCCTGGGCAGGCACGCAGCCAATACCCCAGGCAGGCACCCAGGCAACACCCAGGCGGGCACCTAGCCAATACCCTAGGCAGGCACCTAGGCAACACCCTAGGCAGGCACCTAGCCAACACCCTAGGCAGGCGTTGGATCGTGACCAGGCGTTCGAGAAGCCAGAGAAGTTCTCGTCTACGGTGAAGGATCTAGAGCCCAAGAAGCAGATCCAAACCATCACTATGCTGGCGGGGAACCGAAAAAACTTCCCCCCGCGTCAGCCCCACAAGCGACCGTGAACAGGGGAGTTGGATCCGTTGGAGTTTCCGGGTTTGATGGCGGCGCGCGACCCGATACTGCTGAGCCCGGGAAACCTCCAACCGTATGTAAAATGTCACCCCGAGGTGATCTCATCGTCGATGGAGACAGATAGAGATTTATGCCGACAAATTCCTTTGCCCGGATTCGATTGGCTTCACACTCTACCGACGATGCGGTAGGTGAAGGAGTGTTGATGTCCTGAGTGAAACCGTTCCAAGGCATCCAACGTGCCGAAGATGTTGACCGAGTTCATACGGAAACGACATCGCGGGCCACACAACGAAACGCTTTATTTCCTTCGTTCGGTTTTCTGTTACTGTTGATGTTGTTCCATCCGCACTTCCCACCAAAATTTACGGTGGAGCATTAAAAAAAAAAAAAAAACAGCGATCCCCTAAAAGACTGCTGTACAAGCGTCAACTAATTGTCCTTACTATAGGCCATCACACTATGGCATCGCCAGCGTACTGGGTGAGGCGTTGAGAAGCAGGCTCTGTGTCATGAGAAAGAGGAAACACGGGCAGGGCATACACTCCAAACATTGGAGAGACCGAGGGCTGAGATCAAACTCTCTAGACGCCGATTCTCCAACAGACTGTCGGATATAGCATGTCAGCAAACAGAAAACGTGTTCCTCCTTCATCAGTTGAGCTAAAAGGCACATACGTCATGATGCACAGCGAAAGCGGGAGACGAGATCCTCTCTCGAAGTGCACGGCGTTCCTCCTCCATAGCCGCGTCGGTCCCCTGGTGGGCATCCGACCAGTCGCTTCGGGAAGGAACATGGCGTTCCGCAGGATACGCCAGTACAGACCGTAAAACCAGACCGTAAAGCCAGACCATAAAAGGTCTGACTCGAATCATTCGCTAACATGTTGCCGAGGAGCACCGTCATCCTGTTCGTGTGCATATTTACGTCTTTTAAAAAGACGTAAATATATAGATGCAGGGCTGCATGCGTTCTATGTACGTCTTTTTGTCCACTCTGCTGTATTATTGTTTTTCTATTTGTATGTGTACAGTAATATTACGTTTGCCTTAGCCTTTCGCTAAGGTACTCTTCAAAAAAAAAAAGCATTTGATCAAGAAGATGGCACCAAAAAAGCAAGTTGCCAAACGGGCCCGCTCTCCGCTGAGCAGTGAGGCTGGTAGTGGGCCTATAGCTATAAAACGGAACTCGGTGCTATGGAATCGGGTGGGGGAACCCCTACGCCAGGTCCTGCGTGCTGCAGAGCCATGTCCGCTCTGGATTTACAAAGGGTCCCGGAGAGTTACGTGTAGCGTGAACTTGTATGTCTCCGGAAAAATTTTCGTTTTCCAGCCTGAGCCTGTGGAGTGGGCAGATTTCGACGTGTCCAATGTGTCTTCTGTCCGTCTTGCAGATACGAAGATGCAGAGGGAGTTTCGCGCTTTTTTCGCTGCAGGCCCAAAAGCAATTGTAGACCCTTTTGCCGTACACGATGCTTCTGATGCCGAAGTGCAATCTGTGACTGAAATGCCGATGCCCGTCTCGAACTCTCATCTGGACGTGATGGATGTCATTATGGACCGACTTGACCGCATGGATGCGAAAATTGAGTCGCGATTCGCCTCGCTGGAACACTCAGCACCGGCGGCGGCTATCCCAGCACCCTAGTTGCCGGCCATGGGACCACTGGAAACGAGCGCAGCACCACCAGCGGCGACTGTCGTTGC
This sequence comes from Vickermania ingenoplastis, assembly GCA_010157825.1. Taxonomy (NCBI): domain Eukaryota; phylum Euglenozoa; class Kinetoplastea; order Trypanosomatida; family Trypanosomatidae; genus Vickermania; species Vickermania ingenoplastis. Next base: position 33,053 of record VFSE01000084.1, on the reverse strand, counting down.
GCCTGTCCCGGTCGAGGATAAGGTCGTTGAAGCTGAGAAGCTCGAAAGTGATGTCCACCCCGAGTTCCCTTTGCTCGATATTGATGCGTGGAAACCTCGTCTCGTAAATTTGTCCTCCAATGGACGGAGATCTCTACTTCAGTACGCACTCATTGACAAACAGCAGGGAAAAATCACCAACAAGTACATCGCGCTTCATTTCCGTCTAATGATTAATCTGGTGAAAGCGGCGGCGTAGACGAATTGGGTCGTGTGGAGTTCCACCCACTTTAAGCGCAATATTCAGATTCACGTGGCGTCCATTTACTATACGGCGCGGCGTGACACTTCGCTGGCTAAGACGCTCTCGGAATATTTGGACAAGCTGACCAACCAAAACGTGTTTGTGAACCCGAAAACATTTAAGAAGGAGTTCGACGAGATTTAAAATCCTTCAGAAAGACCCTCAGAGGGAAGCTCTCCAATATTTTCTGTCACAATTGTGGTAAGCAGGGGCACTACAAGAAGAACTGTACGGAAAAAACGATGGCTGTAAAAAACCGGATAGGGCAGCGCCCGGCCAGCGCCACATGAATGTCTCAGATGGATGCGTCTCCCTTTCCTCAGCTGTGCGTGCCGACCATTTCTTTGGTACCAGGCGGACTAGGGGTACTCCTCCAGGATTCGGTTTCCAACAAGATGCTCACAGTACCCCAGTTCTCCGGCACTGCGGCGAACACGGAACTCTTCAATCGTTTGGAGCGCGAGACGTTGGCGGTCATGGAGCACCGCTACGCGCCCAGCACCTGGGCCCCGAGAAGATCGATTCTGACGGGGTTTCTCCACTTCTGTCGTCGCTATCAGTACCCCTTGACAAAAGACACGATCGGAACCTACGCCATCTGGAAACTCCAAGGTCGTGTCTCAGGACGATCTGCAATCCAATACATGAAAAATCTTCTTTCGTTGATGAGCACTCCCGACAAACAAATGTCACACACCACCCGGCACTGGTTTCCATCCGTACATTGGGATGATTGTTCTGATAGTGATTTTTTTGCGGTGGATTTTGAATGAATCTTTTGTTTCGTCTCCCCGGTTTTTTTCTCTTCTATTCCGCCAGGCCAAAGCGATCCTCTATGGGAGCCACCTGCGTGATGGCCTCACCGACTTCTCTCCACTTCTGGCTAAGACCACTTATTTGAAAAGCTGCAGGAACTTTTGTCTTTGAACTTGCTCTGCCAGCCGGAGTCGAGCTGGACCGGCATCGTTTCCTTTGAATCGGCATAGTAAAATGGAAAAAGATAACTATAGATAGCGGAACTAAAAAGAAAAGCTTACAGCAAAAGAATCGAAGAAACCGATGCCTTGTTGTGCTGTCAATCAGATAAGAAAAAACAGAGATCCGCAGAAAAATAGGGTTGTCTCAAGCGCATTGTTCTATAACCAGATGGAATCCTATCAAACATTGTATGTCTTACTCTATCATTGCACTCAACAGTGATCCATACTGTTTCTTACCATTATCATTTCGTTGTTTCTTCTGTTGGTTGTTCTTTTTTTATTCCAACCGCAGGCTTCCAAAAAATAAAACGTAAATTTACATGGAAAGAAAGAAGCCGTCATAAATTTGTTGAAATTTGTTAGAATAAATATAAATAAAGGTCTATATAGGATAACAGACCTTTAAAACGGCGAAAAAATCTATATTCATATGGAAAGAAAGAAGCCGTCATAAATTTGTTGAAATGTGTTAGAATAAATATAAATAAAGGTCTATATAGGATAACAGACCTTTAAAACGGAGAAAAAATCTATATTCATATGGAAAGAAAGAAGCCGTCATAAATTTGTTGAAATGTGTTAGAATAAATATAAATAAAGGTCTATATAGGATAACAGACCTTTAAAACGGAGAAAAAATCTATATTCATATGGAAAGAAAGAAGCCGTCATAAATTTTTTGAAATGTGTTAGAATAAATATAAATAAAGGTCTATATAGGATAACAGACCTTTAAAACGGAGAAAAAATCTATATTCATATGGAAAGAAAGAAGCTTCAATAACGGTTGTGGCAAGTAGGAACTGATTCAGAGGTGTTGATTGTTATTACGTGTGAAACACGGATGCGTATAATTAATAAATTTCATATGGGTCTTTCGGTTATCTTCATCTACAACTAGGATGCGTCTGCGCTATCTGCCTCGAACAATAAATATTAGGGCACTGATGGGACTACAAATCCTCAGGAGGAAGGCATCAGCAGAGAGCGGCAGAGCGCTGTTGACATCTACATCTGCACGGATTACAGTCCGCCATCCCATCGCGACCGCATCTAGAAGACGGCACTTTCGTACTCGTATTGATGGCAAAGCTCATTCATCCGAACAAATTCCCAATTGGAGCGGAGAGACACGACAAAATCAAGCTCCCGGCTGCTCGCATTCCATACAGCCACGGGAGAACTGTTCGCCATCACTCTCAGCAGCACATCACTCGCAGTAGCACCCTTCAACTGCAAATGGGTGCTGTTCGATATGCCCTCGCTCTGTTCCGTAGCATTCGTAGGGCCCTCCAGCAGCAGCGGAAACACCCACGGCATTACACGGATGTAGTACGGCATATCATCCTTTGAGGGACCATTGAAATGTAGCGCAACGGGAAGGCGATCAGCGAACGGGATCGACACGTCCAGCGGGTCCCCCAAGGGGCTCAAGTGGGTGGCGCCACCCAGCGGGGATACATCGTCCAGCGAAGCATTGCGGTAGAACACCGACGACGTGCCCCCCGCAGCCCACGCCTTTGCCGCCTCACGCTCAAACACTTCGCACGAAAGTTTAACGCCGGACGCGTTCTTACCCGCCGCGTCGCGGATGTCACCCACCATGAACAGCGGCGCCAGCGGGACTCCAGACGGGCTCGTGTCGTACAGCTCTGCCGCCCCGTGACGGTGCCGCGTGCCGCTCGCCTCCCCAGGCTCCCTCCCCGCGGTGCCGCTCCTCTCGTCCTCCGCCGGCAGCCCCAAGCACTGCTTTCCAGCAGAGAACACCGCCCGCACGGCATCCGGGTCGCCGAGATCGACACCGTTCAGAAAGCTGCGGCGTGGGGAGTAGGCCGACATGATCATCAGCTGCTCGTAGTCCAGCCCCATCACACCAGGAGTGAGACGGTAGGGTGGCGTTTGTTCAAGGGGGATAGACCCATCGGCGGCAGCACCCCGGTGGGAGCTCGCACCCCGCAGCACTTCTTTGCTCTGGAGCTCCCACTTCATCAGCTCTGACAGAATGCTTCCAACACCGCCCTGATCTGGTATATAACTCTTTGAAAATATCGCCTCACACAACCGTGTATTGAAAAAGTATTTGATCGCTGCAGTCACTTGCTTCAGCGCCCACACTCGAGCTATAACCCCACCGCTGTTGGGATACACACGCGTGTTTCGCTTCTTCTCTCGGTTGTCTTCGTACTTCCACCGCCGGCGCTGGGGCTGATGATGAGCTGTGGTGCTATTGGCTCTCTCGTCTCCATTCGCTCCGCCACTCTCACCTATTTCTGCGTTGCGGGCCGCGATGAACCCAGCTCGGCACTCCTCCAGGTACAGAGATACCAGAGGGCACATATCAGCACCAATGCATTGAGGCATGAAGCAGTTCTCTTCTGAAGACAGAAGGAAGGGGGGGCGTTGCTGGTGCAGACGGATCTTGCGCACGTCCATCTCCGACGCGCTCCTCGCAGTCGTCGCAAGGAACTCCTCCACCGCCGGCAGCGGGTCACGGCCAGTAAACAGCACGTCCGTGTCCATCATCACCACCACATCCTCATCCGCTAGCTCCGCCGCCCGCACAAACTCTTCAAGGTAAAGCCACTTCGACACATGATTACTTCCCACTCGCACATCCCCTAAACCTAGCAGATCCAATGGAACCCCGGCTACCAGGGCTGAAAGGACGAAGGGCAGCACCATCTTGTACTTCAGGCTGTCGGCAGAGGAAACGAAGCGTACCTGCGCCGTGGCATTGGACCGGCTCCCATCACGCACCGCTCGAAAGCGTCCAAACACGTCATCCCGCAGCGCAGCACTCTCTCTATCGCTCTCCAGATGCTCGGGGTGCCGAAGGAGACGTTGGCACGCATCACGTATTGGATAAACAGGCTTACGCCACTCTTCAGTGGGCATCTTGGAGGGGTGCACAGGGTCCGGACGCAGAGCAACGAACATCCACACACAGGAAACCAAGAGCAGCAGCACGATTCGCACCCACAGGCGTATCGCGGTGTGACAGTGGAACTGCTCGATCCACCGCCTCAGTGCAGTCCGTCGACAACCAGCAGCACGGGGCAGAGGATTGGTAGATTCATCACCGTGGGGCATCTGAAAGGGGTGCATGCATGTCTTGCGATGGGATGGTGGACCCACCTTGTCCGTGCTTACGGCCTCCATCTCGCACAAAGGTTTTTTTTCACTTCTGGGTGGCTGAGAGCAGGGTGAGCTTAAGAGGGATAGCGCTATTGAATGGCTTTTTCGAGCGAAGAGAGGGGTGACTGTTTTGTGATACACTACGGCAACCAAAGAGGGAGAGTCCAGATAAAGCAGAGAGAGAAGAGTGGTCGCCACAGCCGAGAGGGAGGGAGGTGGGCACCCACATAAACGGTGCGCCCACACGCAGTAGGGCAGCTACACCCAGAAGTGAGGAAACTCAACTCCATCGCTGGAAACATGTCACCAAGAACTCCGTATATTAGTTGTTGTTGTTGTTGTTGTTGTTTGTCCTCTATCGATTGGTCGCGTAGTACTAAAACGACACGACATCAGGCACCGACTGAGACCGTCCCAACACGGGAGTAGACGACGGGCACCGCAGTAATTGTGGCGTATGTACAGGTTGTATATACAATAAAGTAAACAAAAACATATCGCCACTGAAAAACACACCCAAATGACAAGTAAAAAGGAACCCGTCTTGCCTATTTATTTTTTTGAAACAATATGGGCAACATTCGAGTACAACGATTAAAGTAGCCCATACAATCCTGATACGATCCCATGGAAACAAATATTGTGCAGACGAATGATGCATTTTCTCACATCTTCCTTTTTCTTGAATGACAGTACAGCAAGGCATCGTTTTCTTCCGTTCTATTGCAGTTAGCTTTTTGCTTTTGCCGACCCACCCACCCGCGAAACTTTTTTTTTAACCCACCACGACTCGAATCGTTAGAAAAAATGAATCTTTTCTGGGAGCCAAATTCCTACCAAATAATAAACAAATGTATCTTGGGAGCTTGTGGGAGGAATGACGGTGGTCGCGGAAAGCCACACTTCACTGGGCTCCGTGGCCTGCAGCTACTCCATGGACCGTGCCGCTGTCCGTGCCGGGCGGCCCTCGTGGAGCGCTGCCGGCGCCTCGTGGCGCACTACTCCTCCATTCGCTTTCTGACGGATGGCCTGTCTGTCCTGGAGGAGCTCAGGGGCGGTCCGCTGCACCACGTGGAGGAGGACACGGAAGCGATCTGGGCGGCCGCTGCCCAGCTCCCCACGGACCGCATGGAGTGGGTGTTCGTCTTCTCCCCGGGGCCACCCGGAGAAGGATGCGTAGGGCCAGCTGCTCCCACTGGATCCCCATGTCCCGGAGTACTACAATATGTACGTTGATCGCCTTGCTAGCAAACATATCAGTACGGCGGCCACCGGCACTCTATGGATACAGGACATGCTGCGTACTTGACCCTTTCAACTTCTTTATTTGTTTCTGATGGACAGCACAGCAACGCACCGTTGACTTCGATCCACTTTGCTGCAAATTTTGATTTTTCCGACCCACCCACTCCCAGTTTTACCCACCACGACCCGGATCCTTGGACAATATGAATGTTTTCCTAGTTTGGGTGGTTTGGACAGCAAACTCTCCCCCTTCGCGACGAGAGCGATTCCGTGCTGTTTTTTCTGTCTTCAGTGTTATATGTATTATTCCTGTATCCCCTAACTTTTAAGTAGACGGAAGGTTTTTTAGCCACGGCGGTATGTGGTTACGGTGGTGAGGTTCCTGCCATCAAACTTAAAATTAATACAAAAAAATATAATCTAAGGTCACAGTACCTGTTTTGTCATCGATGGGCTTTCTCGCCATCGTATCAGATTGCTTGTTTTCTTGGTTTCATGCAATGCAGTTTTTGCTTCGTCCGCCCGTTGCTTCTCTTTTATTCTGTGTGTGTGTGTGGGGGGGGGGGGGTACGCATTTTAACGAATACCCTAGCTGAAGTCGAACCGTTTAAGATCGGCCATACGAACGTTGTGACTTACTCGGTTTCCTTCTCAAGAAGACCTTTGCTGAAATAAAATCGCTCGCGATCCACCGGACGCAGTCGATTCACATCTGACCGTTTGGCCGGCAGGGTGATTTGGATCTTCCCCGGGTGGTCGGTGTAGTACGGCACCGGCCGCTCGTGGAACACCACTTCCACAAAGGGGGCGAGATGACCCCAGAGTGCTGCATCGGAAATCGGCTCATCTCCACCACTGTCCTTCTTTCCCCAGTCCACGACGTCCTCGTGGGGGTGCTGCTCCAGGCGGTCCAGCACGAGATTGAGCAGAATGTCGATCTCCTCAGCTTTTTTTGGTGGTTGCATCCCATACCACCCCTGAGGTACAGCGTCCAGCGGTGTGCATCCATCCTTATCTCCCGCGGTGAAGTCTATTCCACGGGGTGTCCGAAGAAGCGCTTCCACCACCTCCACAGGGCCGCACGAAACAAACCAACTGAGAAGAGGTGCCGCAGCACCGATATTTGCTATCACATCCGCTCCGGCCGCGACGCATCCACGGATGGTAGCGTAGTCTGGCTCAGGGTACCTCTGACACGAAATCCACAGCCGGCTCGTGGTCTCATCCGCATCGATAAATTGGGCTTTCTCCTTGTTGAAGTACTGCTGCTCCCTAGGCCCCAGCGCAGCCCAGTCCAGCGCCCAAACCCCCGTAGTCAGCGGTATCGGCTCCGTCTGGTCCGCAAAGTACGACACATCGCTCTGCAGCACGGGCCAGAAAACAAAGAGCAGCTGATGCTGTGCCGCAAGGGAAAGCAGGTTCATTCCATACCGTTTCACGAACCAGTCCACCTTGTCGCTCGGGTGTCGCGCGATGCGGTCGACCACGGCGCTCAGCACACGCCGATTGTACTCGGGCCAGCCAGCGGTGTTGGCTGGACGCAATCTCGCTGATGGGGGTTGTGCCCTCATCGCTAGTGCGAGTGAAGTCAATTGCTGCTGGGCTCTCGACGCACGCCAGCACCGCCTCCAGCTCCACACGACGGATCAGCAGCGACAAGGCGGGGGCACGCCAATAGCCGCAGAAGGCATTCTTATCACACCTCTCTGTTCGATCCACCCTCACCCTCATCACCACATCCGCCCCATCGGCGACGGCACCACACAGGGCATTGAGGTCTGCTGGGAACCGACGCACAGCGGCACTCAATCGATCCGTTGCCTCAGCAGTCATCCGAGAAGGGCTCTGCAGCGGTATCCTGTTGGCATCACGCACCCCGGTCGGAGCGTCATCTGGGGTCGGTGGGATGGAGACTGGGCCTCGTAGGATTACGCTGCCGGCCCTCCTGCCGCCAGGCGTGGCCGAGGGACTGGTGGAGGGGCTGCGCGGCCGCTTCCTGCCCCCTGCGGCGTCGCCGGGCTCGGGTGTCCGCAGGGGGCGGGAGGTGGACATGTGACCTTACTCTGCTATACTATGTTTCGAAGATCTAAATAAGACGGGGGGGAGGGAAAGGAGGGAGTGGGTGTACGGCAAGGCGCGGTGCTGCCCTGGATGTGCCCTTCTGCTTTGGAGGAGGGAGAGAGCTCCTTGGGGATACGATTGGAGAGGTGATGGGCGCCACTTCTCTTTGTATTTGTTATATTTACTTCTCTAAACGGCTTATCCTGTGTGGACACAGCTGGCACGGATTTCCTTCTCGCCACCCGAACCACCTCCTCTCGCCATCATCGAATAGGGTCACCTAAAAAGTAAAGGGAAACAAGCTATGCCATACCTTTAGCCCATTCATCACTATATTGTCTTGCAGTTCTCCTCTAAATGGTGCTCACTGTCAACACCGATATCCTCTAGTCTTCTGTTATGAGAGCAACGCGGCAAGAATAAAGAGCGGAAGGGAGTGGAAGAACATGAACGATAAGTCTAAGCGCAGTCAGCGGATTCGATCCAGTAGCGCTACTACGGGATCGGGTCCGAGTGGACGATCAATATGAATCTGGAAACATTGTTCCTTCGATTGGTAGGTGTTGTCGACTCATGCTCCTTCTTGTTCCAACATTGTTTTTATGGTAACTAAAAGTGAGATATTTATCCGCTCGCCCGTTTTGAGCCTTCAATATATCACTTTCAAAATCCATCCCACCCACCCCCGTGGTTCCCACCACGACGCAGATCCTTGGGTAAAACCAAGTGGGTGATTTGGCAGGCTCAAACCACCCCCCTTCGCAGGGCGTAGCGGATAAAGGTGTGCAACTTTTCCATCATGTTCCATAGCTGTAGAGAGGTTTGTAGCGGGTGTGTGGGTTGACACACTGCGATGTTTCCCTCTCATACCAATGATAAAGACAATAATTATTTGATAAAACAATAGAGTTCGAATGAACACTGTTTCCAGAGAACTGTTCCTCGCTTATGCATATTGATTGTCCTGCTGCGCCTTAACGGCAAGTGAAGGTTCTTTCTTCTCCGCTCTTGTTCTCTTCTATTCATATCTATAAAGCAATCATCGATCAGCTTGTGAACAGAGCCGTAATACACGCCTGTCTCCCGAGATGTGTACGAGGAAAGGACCCGAAAATAGTGTGTGGAAATTATTTATAAGCGCTGCTGCCTACTAACACTCGCGTGAAAAAAAGGACTTAGCGGATGGTTCTTTCCAGCAATGGCAAACGTTTAACCTGCTGATGTAAATACACTTGACGAGGTGCGGAGATGTGTACTTGCTGAATCTATAATCAATAAGCTCATTCCTACAAAGGAGATGAATAGGAGGAAAAATAAGCTGATACGGAGAGAGAAAAAAACGGGGAAACACCGAAAACTGCGAAGCAAGAAGTATCGTAAACTAACCAATCGGATCCGCCCGTGGAGGCGCCGTCCATAAACCCCGTACCCACTTCTCCCCCCGTCGTCTCTGTGGATCCCTTTCGCTAGCAGTTGCACCAGAGGATCAGCGGTAGATCAATGCACCCGAAAGCCCGATTAGGGTGAGCAAAGAAGCGGCTCTGCAGCGTCTCTAATCCGTTTCACTATTATTCTCCTCATGAGCCTGCAAAGGTTGCTCATGAGCATAACTGGCCGATATGATGCCGGGTCATCCGCAGGCTTCCCAAGTTTGAGAAGCGCGACGATAACACCCTCCCTCTATTGTCCACACTTTGGCACCTGCCCAGATTGAGCAACTGGACGAGTGTCCCGCAATGTATCCAATCTGAAGCAAGGTGCAGCTCACCCAAAGCCGATTCCAATTTCCCCCTTCGAAATAGGATGAGTCGGGCATGGCGAAGGTAAACTAATCTGTGGTGCGTGAGGATGGCCAGTAGACTTTGATTTATACATCTTTGTCGAGACATTTATGTTCTGTTTCTTCCTAAGGACATGGTTGTCTCTCTTTTGGAGTGAAACCGCCTGTGTGAACTTCCAACTCAGCGAATCTGAGACAATTGTCTTCAAGGGGAAACAGCAGAGATTGAAATTGATGAGGGTCTTTGCCATCTTCAATCTTTTTGTCCAATACAGAGAGCACCGTGGGCCAGTTCGGTGGGCGGCGAACGACAGCGTTGGGGGCAGAGCACTTTCTTGCCTTGTGGAGGAGAGCCTCGAGAGCAGCTGCATGAGCGGAGATATCTGCACGGTGGAGCGCGTCGGCTGTCTGGAACACCGGACCGTTTTTAGCTTAAATTCGTCGGAACATTTTCGTATATTTGTGTTGTTGATCTTTTGCTGAGCGAACAGCGGACAACGAAGAACAGAGGTGATGTCGAATAGACAGGCGGAGCGAAGGCCAGTTCGCCTTAGAGAACGTAAACAACATTCCAGATCAACACCCATACGTACATCATAAATTTGCGACCATAAGTTTATGATGTACGTATGGGTGTTGATCTGAGAGACCACCAGACTAGCACTCCGATGACGAAAACGGTCGCTGTCTGGTGTATACCTCGCTAACTAGTTCGCAGTGTTGCACACAGAAGATATCGTGACATCCGGCCGGAGGTCTTGTGCTACCGTATATCCTTTGGTGAAGTTTATGTGGTTTTCTGTGGATCCTTTTCGATACAATTGCCGGTGTGAAGCAGCCATTCTACGATTCCGTGAACCGAGTCCGTAGGAGGAGTAGAAGCATACCGCAGCTGGGCGGTGGGCGTTGCCATCCATGCATGGGATCGTGGGCATATCAAGGGCAAAGAGTTCCTGTAATGCCGCGAGTCGGGGGCCGGTGACGTAGCGAACAAAAGGAAAGTACGCGCAAATGCATCGTAGTTGTTCGTGTTGAGTGGCAGCGGGGGAGTCGAAATGTACGGTTACACTAACTGCTTCAAGTGCCCCGGTGCTAATAGAAGCTCCGACGGCGTATCTTAGACCTGTGCTGACAGCAATGACTACCCCTGAGCCTCATTGGCGGTAAGGTGTGTTTCCATGAGCATACAGGAGTGAGCATTGTCGGACTTGAACAAATGAGTGAGAGGAAACAAAATTACGTTTTTCATAGCCTTTCGCTAAGGTACTCTTTAAAAAAAAAAAGCATTTGATCAAGAAGATGGCACCGAAGAAGCAAGTTGCCAAACGGGCCCGCTCTCCTCCAAGCAGTGAGGCTGGTAGTGGTCCTATAGCTATAACACGGAACTCGGTGCTATGGAATCGGGTGGGTGAAACCCTACGCCAGGTTCTGCCTACTGAACAGACGCGGATCCTTGGTAAAAATGACGATTTTTCTCCAAGTTTGGGTGGCGTGGCCACCTATTCCCACCACTTCGCTGAAGAGTTTGTCATTTACTTCACCCCACTGTATTATCTTTTCCGCTGTACCTTCTGTATTTACGGTATCGCGGCTGGGTAGGTTTCTAGCGGCTCTGTGTGATGTTTTCCCTACCTCGCCGCTCAATAAGAAACAAATGTGACACACCACCCGGCACTGGTTTCCATCCGTACATTGGGATGATTGTTCTGATAGTGATTTGTTTTGCGGTGGATTTTGAATGATTCTTTCGCTTCGTCTTCCCGGTTTGTTTCTCTTCTATTCTTTTACAAAACACCCCTCGTCGGATAGTTCCAACGCCAGAGACATTTAGACGACTTTAGTTACGGATGCTTCGAACAAAGGCTGGGGCGCTATTCTTTTCCATCAAGACGGTTCTGTGCATTTAGCGGGGAAAAGTTGTTTGTTTTTGTTGTTTTTTTTTTTTTGTTTTTTTTTAGGCGGGATCGTCGTTTGCACAAGTCGACAACATCCATACTTCTCAAAAAGAGGCTAGAGCCATACTGTACGGTTTATACGCTTTTGAGGAACGTCTTTCATCACCCCTTTTGATTGTATGTGATAATACGGCCGTGGTCTGCAGCGCCAGGAAGGGCCACTCAAAATGCCAAGGAATTTCAGCAAATTGTGCCAAAATAATGAATTTTCTTTCTTCTCACCATATATACGCTCGCTTCGATTACATCAAATCTGAGCACAATGCAGCAGACCTCCCCTCCCGTGGCCGTCTCATCCCTCCATAAGACTTGGGGAAGTGGGAGGCGTGGCGGTCGAGACACGGATCCTTAGAAAAAATTACGATTTTTCCAAGCCTCGGTGGTTTTGGCCAGCAAAAACTACCCCTTCGCGAGACGTGAGGAGCCTAGCTGTACATTGTTTTTTCTGTACTCTTTTGAATTACATTCTTCCTGCACAAACTTTCTTTTGAGGTTTTTTGAGATATGCTGTGTGATTTTTTCCTCACTTACCTCACCAAATAATAAACAAATGTATGCGGAGTCCAGTAGACTCTTTGTATTGCTGCCGTGGTGCACACAAGTTTGAGAATCTATACAATCTTCGTCGGCATGTAATGTACTTTTTCATTCTCTCTTTGTTCGTATCTCAGCTATTCCTTTTCTTCTACACTCGTACGCCCCCTGCATTCCGGTGGGCACCACTGTAAACAGGACCTGGATTGAAATCGACATCTCCACACATTCTAATAAGGTCCCCAGAATAGAAGAGCCAGAAACGAAGGAAGATTAGGTTAGGCAGATTAGGTTATCCTACATAATGTGCCATACAATATTCACATGCGAGGGATCGCCGAGCCCCAAGACTCATTTGAACTCTATCGATTCGTTTTAATGTCTATTTTTTTGTTCTTTTAGTCGAAAGTAAAAACATCACACAGAACCGCTAAAAAACCTCTTGACTAATTCTTCCGAATTACGGTTATTCCACAAGAACTGCTAGCTAAGCGAGGGGGGTGGTTTGTGCTTGCCAAATCACCCACTTGCCTTTTTCCAAGGATCTGCGTCGTGGTGGGTAACCACGGGGGTGGGTGGGATGGATTTTTAAAAAACGTATGTTTGCGACGAGCACAAACAAAGCGTGACAGTTCTATATACCATGACAGAAACAGAAAGAAATAGTGGAGAAGAAGTCAGCAACTCATTCGGATTTGTCTTCAAATGATTTCGTGGACCCGGATGCATATTTCCTGCCACATGAGGTAGCGAGGCGTGGCAAGCCTCGCCTCGTTCCCTCATTTCATTTGATGATAATCCCATTCTACTTTCTTTCTCGTTTCTTTCTTTATTCCTATCGCTTCCGCTCCCAAAAAAAAGAAGAAGAGAAAAAACCGGATGAAAGGCGGTGCCGGCCACCCATCCCTAACACGCAACCTAATTCTTCGGACACATTTCTTGAAACACGAGAGCCTTTAAACGAAAATAAAACAAAAAAAAAACTGAAAATAACTAAAGTACGCAAGAAATTTTTTCAAGCCTAAACAAACTGTAGAGAAACTGTATCCCACACACAAACTAAACCTAAGGAACAACACACGCAACTCATAACAGAACGGCTAGAGCGGGATGAAAACACCTAGCGAGCAAGTGGGATAAAGGACTAATCTGCGAAACCCTGCCGATAATAGTACGTCTACACGCCAGCCTGTGTAGCAGATGCGTGGTGATGAATTAGCTCCTGATCTCCCGAGCAGCGCTCCACCATCGATCAGAGGGCCGAACGCCAGAGTTCGCAGCCGAACCCTCACCCCCGAACGACGGCGCGGGGGGGCTACCGGCACTTGGCTTCCCCCGATGAGGGATACTGAACCCTGGGCACCACGTTAAGGCCGGCATCGACAGGGTCTGGTCCATTAGGTGCACCGGTATTTCTTGAGTGTGTCCTTTCAGGTTTTTATTCCGCCCACCGAGCCGCGCCTACACCCGTAGATACGGGAAGTCACACCAGCTCGCGGAATGCTGAGCGGCACCACATGCTGGGGCCGGTTAGCGCCACGTCCTCCGCTCGCTGGCCCACACGCACCGGCACCACCACGGCATTCCCCGCACTCCGCGTGCGGCTCCATCTTCCGGGATCGACACCTCGCTCCTCCTAGTCATGGACTCCAGAAGGGCGAGGCCCAGGCTTAGAAAAAAAAGGAAATGCAATGAAAAAAAAAAGAAGAAGGGAAACACAGAGAGACGCTCCTATATAAATGGCTATAGCTAGTCCATATCTTAACAAGGAACTCAAGAGTCTCAACCTCCTCTGGGCGGCATTCTCAACCCAGAATAAGCAACACGCCTTTTGACAATGGTTCACGCTATATGCTATCCTTCATCAATTTCAAAAAAAATGATAAATTTTATCCTTCATCAATTTCTTCTCCTTCGTATAGAGTATGCCTCTCATACATACATGCATACATAGATATATTACAGACGCTAGCAAAAAGCCAAAAAAAAGAAAAAGAAAAGAAACAACAATACAGATATATAGAATCGATATAAAGGTATTATTCTCTGAATAGAGTGCAGAAGATCAAAAGAAAATTAAAAAAACTTCGGAAAAAAGGTCTTTATTAAAGAGGATTATTATTATCACAAGGGTTCAGGTCGTCTCAGGACCCACTTTCCAAGTGTTATTGAATGTTAGCCAGAGCAAGGGAACTATGGGTAAAATTAAAAGCAATATATTCATTTTCTTAGTACATCATACGGTCTCTCCACAGGAAATTTGGGGGTGTTCCCCACGGATGTATTTAAGTCTTTATTTTTCTGCTTTTTTTTTGTTTGTTTTTTTTAGATTTTTTTATTTTTATTTTTCTTGTACAGTCGTATGTCCCTCTCTCAACTCTTCCTTTTCTGCCATTCTTTTCTACAAATCCTCAGATCTCTTCGGTATCCTCTCGCCTCTCCCAGTCGCTAAGGAACGGCATTATTTGAGTGTGCGAGGTACCTCAAACACTTTCTTCCGCTACATCCCACCTTTGTTTGTATCACACATGATTGCACTCATCCTACATATCAACAAAAGAACAGAACAAAAAAAACACTCTAAAATTGCACATCTTTAGTACTCACCAAAAGAATTCCCATCGTCTACTTCTACCGAAGCTTCCCCATTCTCAACGCTGAACATATCACTACAGAGAATGTGAAACAATTCTTTGCAGTACTCTTCGTCCGAGGTGCTCGAACTCACGGAGGGATAGGATGCCCCAGAGGCCCTTACTACGGCTTCCAGCAGATCCGCACGATGAGCAGCGGGAACTTTCCAGAACAAGGTTTTTAATACACGATACGGATTTAAAACAACGATTGTGCTATCATCAAAATCTTCATCCGCTCCAATAGCTTCCAAATTAGTAATCGTGTACAGATCCCAAAAAATTGAGAACGAAAGAAACTCATTCATCATGCAGTACCGCACTGTACCCAATGTATAGCGAGCATACTTCGACCTGACCTGATCCCCCTCTCTCTCGGCTAGGGCGTACCACGTGGACTCCGAAGCAACGATACGGCCACCTGAAACATCCGTCGCGATCTCCTGTGCCTCCATCACGCAGCGGCCCCAGAATGTCGCCACATGGTAGTACCCCTCCTTCACCATCTCCACGCTGCAAAGCCCAGTGGCCACCCCAATGCTCACCGCTGGCACGGAAAGTGCGGTGTCATCCCCGTAAATACTCGTGGCCGCTTGTCGTACAGCTGCCTGCACAGCAAGGCAGCACTTCACCACTGCAAAAGGGTCTCTGCTGATCGCGAGGATCGTTCCGCAGCTGTTGTCCGTCTCGTACAGCCCAAAGTCCGTCAGGCACTGCTCCACAATGCGCTCCAGTTCCTTCCGGGCCGCGCAAACGGATCCTTCACCCCTCCGCATTTCTACAGAGCAAAGAAGATCGTCGAACCAAAAAGCTGCGACCGTCAGAGGTTCAACCTCACTGGGCGGGTTGCGGAGATACGGAGGGACATTGAACACAGCACAGCAAAGGGGAATGCACAGCAGCAGCAGCAGGAGCAAAAGAAGAAGAAGAAATCCGGCAGCAAGACCCGCGGCCACCCAGTTCCCCCCAGACATAATGGGAGGCATCGTTGTCGTAGAGGTGCTGCTCGTAGAGCTGGTGCTGGACGATGTCGAGCTCGTCGAGGATGTCGAGGAAGTAGAGGATGTAGAGGAAGTAGAACTCGTCGAGGATGTAGAAGACGTGGAGCTTGTAGAGCTCGTCGAGGATGTGGAAGACGTGGAGCTTGTAGAGCTCGTCGAGGATGTGGAAGACGTGGAGCTTGTAGAGCTCGTCGAGGATGTCGAGCTAGTCGAAGATGTGGAAGACGTGGAGCTTGTCGAGGATGTCGAGCTAGTCGAAGACGTGGAGCTCGTAGAGCTTGTCGATGAAGTTGAGCTGGTGGAAGATGTGGATGATGTCGAGCTGGTCGAACTCGTCGAGCTGGTCGAGGAAGTCGAACTTGTGCTGCTTGTCGAGGTTGTAGAGGTGGAGGTCGTAGTAGAGTGCGGCACAGTGGTGGAAATGGCGGTAGTGGCCGTTCCACGTGACTTTGCTGGAGGGGTATACGTGATAGTGGCATCCGGGTTGAACACCTGCTCCATGCTCACGAAACGGGGGTGCATCGACCCGTCGTTCGTCGGGCCGTCGCAGTACACGTCACCGGTCGACGTGGTAGGGCAGTCGCTGTTTGAGTACCGCAGTGGAAGACCCAGGATATCGAACTCCTGCTGCTGGAACACAGCGCTGGACAAGCTGGCGGCGTCTGTCCCGTCGCTCACAGCCGCAACTTCTCGCAGCGTGAGCAGCGCCGTGAACAATGCAAGATGGGCAGGTGTGTATTGGGCGGCGCTCGCCGTCTTGTGAAACGCGGCGAGTAGCGGTGAAGCGCTCTCCTGCGCAGCATTCCCAGTCCAAAGCGGAAGGTTCGTTAGAGTGAACAGGCGCGCCTGAATAGAGGCATCCTGATTCTGGAATGCTTGCACAAAGTACGGATAGAGCAGTGCGAAGTCTGCAAAGGGGATCAGAATAGATATTTGGGTCATGGTCTGAAGACGAGCAAAGACGTTTTGTGGAAAACTGGTACTCCCGTCCCCGTTGATAGTGCACATCTGATTCTGGTTAATACAAATATTCGAGCCATAACGCAAACTGGGAGGCCTCCTAGGCATTAGAATGGATTGAGATGCTTCGGACGTAAAGCTAAGAGGACAATTCCAGAAACTACGCGCACTCGCTACATAAGGTGCTGTACTGGGTCTCGGGAGTCCAAAGGCGGATGGGACGCAGTAGTGGTATGCTTCCCCAGGCGGTGCAGCCGCTTCGATGGGTATCGCAAGAGAGGAATAAATAGTACGGATGCACGTTGGAGTCACATGGAACATCTTGGTGCTGTATTCGAAATCAGCTGCTTCGCTCGGCCGTAAAATTCCAAACTGTAGAAAGCTCTCCAGCTTCACCGTCTGACTTGCTATCCCAGCCACAACGCTGATCATCTGGTCCGCCGCGATATTTGTCACGTAATTATCTGAAGTAGAGGTGAAGGAATTGACCACGAGTTGGATCGCAGGGCGAGATTCTGTGCGGGGGATATACCCCATGCGGGCCGCCACGCTCTTCCCCAGATCCCCCAAACCCGTGATACCACTCAGATCCAGCGAGCTCCCGCTGCTCTCCAGCACCGTCACCAGCAGTGGCACTGGCAGGTCGGCTGCCTCCAGGTAGCACTTGGACTGAGGGATGGACAGGGTCGAGTTCCCCGACGCCGCGGCGATCTTGTTGTACTTGGGCGCGCTGCTCGCCAGGGTCACTTGGTACAGCCACGCCGTGCGCCCGCCCTGGTTGCAGCTGCACCCGCTGTTCGCGGCGGCAGAGCTCCCCGACACGCACTCCCCGGAGTATCCGCCCAACACGTAGTCCGTCCCGATCGTCCACGAACGCACCGCGCCGGGGCCCAGCAGGAACGTCTCTAAACCCTTCGGGTCGCACGCCAGGCCAGACACGCCCATCCCGCGGTAGATCGACACCGCCATCGTGCCCACCAGCCACCCGGCAACGGAGAGCAGCTGCTGGATCGGGTCTGTGGCGCTGAGGCTCATCCCGGAATTAGCGGCGCTGAACTGCGAATTGAACAGCGTGATGTAGTTCAGCGACGTCTCGCTGGCCATCTGGTTGGGGGATGCGATAAAAAGCCGCTGGCTGCTGTACGCAAGATTGGCCGTGATCTGGGCCATCAGCGCCGACATGGAGTACAAGCCGGTGAACATCACGATGCTCCCCTGGCTCGTGTCCTTCAGCAGCTGCGACACAAACGAGGTCGTGAAGTCGAACAGCATCACCGCCTGCGCTTTGAAGCTCTGGAAGGTGCTGTAGGCGCTCGAGCTCGACGTGTCGACCACGGTGTAGTCCGTGTTCTCAATGTACCCGGCAGACTTCAGGTACGCCACCTGCAAGGCATTCCCGGCGCTCCCGTATGCCGCAACGCTCAGCAGCGCGACGCGCCGCAGCCGCAGCTCCGTCACAACGTACCGCGCAGCCAGCGCGTTCTGGATGGTATCCTCCGTCTGCGTGAAGTACGACAGCTGGTTCCACACCCGGTACGTCATTCCCTCCGTGAAGGACCCAACGTTCATCACGCTGTTCGCGCCGCACGCCTTGCTGGTGTCCAACGCATCCGCGAGGCCGCTGGTCTGCGTGATCCCGAAGACAAACAATGTGCTGGAAGAGCACGCAGAGCTGGGCAGGGACGTGGAGGCCACGGTCGACACGGCGATACTGGTGTCCTGGGCCAGGGCGGCGTTGATACCAGCATTGAAGTAGGTCCCGCTCGTGCCAGAAGCCTGGACTTGAACAATCGAGGTTTTCTCACAGCTGCCGGCAGCAGCGAGAAGCGGTGGACTACCCGCTCCGCCCAGAATTAGGGCGAGGCAGGCACAGAGTAGCACCCTCAGCAGCAGCATCGCGGTAGCGGAATCCCAGCGAGGTGAGAGGAGGGTGGTGGGTACGGAGGCCGGGGGGTGTCTTTCAGGGTCCACTGCAATGCACTGCAAAAGTCAAAAAAACTACTCTTTTATGCTAAAATACACAAAAATGAGAAATACGGGGCAATATACAGCTCGATAGATAGACTTTCCTTTGTTAAAGCGTGAGAAAGAAACAGCACGGGAAATCTTAGCGCGGAAAAAGAAGTCGAGATGAAAGGGAAACGAAACGAACGACGGGGAACACAACAACATGTTGGTAGCTATGTGACAGCATTGAGAATCATCGATGTGATCCCATGGAAACAATAGTATGGTGTACGGCCGTACTAGTGTCTATTTGTTAACTTTTTGCCTCACGAACAGCACAGCAAGGCACTGTATTTAGGATTCACCTGTGCTGTGTCCTACCAATGCACCAGCATTTTCGGGTTGCCGAGCGTTGGAAGGCATCACGTGCCGCTTCCATCTGGCAGCCCCCCACATACGTTGGAGGGCCTCTCTTATATGAGCGGAGTAAAGAAGGAAACGACGAAGAATGAATAGGAGCCGAGCCAATGAGGATAATACGATTTTATCCGCACCGTCTGATCGTACATCGTACGTGACGATAGTACACTCTTGTAGTGTGTTGTTGGTTCTGTTGTATGTTTCTGCATGCAGTAATAGTCACATGCGTACCTTAGCATCTGCTGTTTTCTCTATATCTGCGGCACGCAGCGCGGCTGTGTGGACTCGAGTTGGCGATGCCACGCGGCACCTGTTAACCACTCGATATCTGCTCCAGTATGTCGTAATCGACGAGCAGCAGGAGAACATGGGCAATAAGTATAATGCTTTTCATTTTCGCTTGATGATCCACTTGGTGGTGTGTGTCGCAGAGATCAAGTGGGCTATAGGGAGTCCTCCTCATTTTAAGCCCAACATCCAGATCCCCACTGCTTCTATTTACTTCACAAGGGTTTACTCACAAGGATCTGTTAGATCGTTTCAATCGTGAGACGTTGACCGGCAGCGTCGTGGAATATCACTATATGCGCCCAGCACATGGAGTCAGAGAGATCGATTCTGACGGGTTATCTTCTTTTTTCTGCCAACGAATCATTCGTCATCAGCTCCCTCTGTCGGCAGATGCCATCCCATCCCGGGGCACGGGGGACTACGGCCATCACGTCGGCACCGAGGAGAGCGAGCTCCCTCAGCAGCTGCAGCGTGCATTCTCCTTTGGTTTCCACTGGCAACAGTCGAGAAGGGTCACGAGATCTGCGCTAGCCAAGGAGAGGAGGTCCAGTAGGAAAATGCCTTGCGGTGCACCTCACTCAGTCGATCCCAGTCCGCCGGCTGCGGCGTCACCTCAGCTCCAGGGTGCAGCTCCGCCGGCTGTCGTAGTACGGCATCCGGGCCGCAATCAGCTCCGCCAATATCAGCAACAGCCGGCCCTCCAGCGCCCCGGTCCACCACCGTCTTCATACTGGGGTCCCCGGGCCCGGGCCAGCATCGCCAGCAGCATGTCCGCTACTTTTGTGTCCTCGCCAGGGCACGCACTCGCCAGCATGTGCCGCTCGTCCACGCACGTCAGGTCCACCACGCGAGGGTGCGCCATCACCGCCTCCACCACCTCCACCAGCCCGAGGGCGTTCAGCGCGTGCAGCGCCGGACGGCGGCACGGCGCTGCGATCACAGCGCGGAAAGGCCGAGGCAGCTGGTACCGATGCAAGTCCGCGGCGCGGTCCAAGCAGGGCGTTGACCTCGGCCACGCTCACCACATTTCCATCGCGGCACAGCGCCCACGCTACAGCAGCTCATCATTCAGCCTGGTCGGCTGCTGCTCCCCTGGCCGCCGACTGCGCTTCTTGGACGGCGTTAGTTTTCTGGAAGCCTGTGAGAGGAATACTGAGAAAGAACTGGAGAAAGAAAATGGAATGAAATGAGCGATAAGTGCTTAGAATATGCCACCAATTGATAGGTGGATGTGCAATTTGTGGTTTCTCAACTTGTTTGTGAGAAATACATATATTATGCTTGTACTCTGCCTGTTCCTTTTTCTGTTATTATATATAACGTGCAGTTAGGTTTCGCTTGCCTCGACAAACTGCCTGCAGTTTGTCTTTTGCTGTTTTAAAAAAGATTGTTGTCATTTTTTTAGTCGATTTCTCGTTAGAAGATATATTATATTTTATTTTTTCTTAGTTGCAAGATATCATGCCTCCGAAGGCAGTTAAGCGAAACCGCTCGGTCTCAGGCAGCGAGGCAGATGCCTCTATTCCCAAGAGGATTGCAGTGAACCGTAATCCTAAGCTGTGGCTGCAGCTTGATACTGCTCTTACGAGTGTGCTGCCCGTGGGGCTTTCAGTGCGCTTAATGGTCTTCGAGTCCTCCAGGCGTCAGTTGTGGGAAGTACGTCTTTTTCCCACGGGGGAGCTTTGGATTCAGGCGCCGCAGCTTGAGAGATTTCGTGATAGGCCAGTGGGTCGTGTGACCGCAGTGGCTCTGGAAGATCTGGATCTCCATAAAATTGTAGTGGACGGGTTCACGGCTCCCGCGGCTCGTGTGGCGGATCGTTTCAACGACGAGGATGAATGCGATTCCGAAGTTGCGTCGGTGGCGGAGGAGGAAGTGGTGCCACAGGTGCTTCCCGCGGAAGCGTCTATTACGCGGTCGGAATTCCAAACTTTCATGTTGGCCGTGAATCAGCAGCTGGGTGCCATTCAGCAGAAGTTGCCAACTTCTCAACCCCAGGGGGTGTCGGCCCAACTGTCGACTGCTTCTCCGGCGCCTATGGAGTCGCTTATCAGCGCGCAAACGGCGCTTCCGGCACCATCGGGTGTGCCTTTAGCTAATTCGCCATCAGACAAACCGGTTGCTGCTTCGGAGGGTGCTGCTGAGCAGGCTGTGTTTCCCGATTTTCCGTATATTGATATTCCGGCGTGGAAGCCGTATTTGGTGGGGATGGGTCCTACGGCTTTGCACGCGGCGTTCGTCCACCATTTGGTGGGTCGAATCCAATTGGCTACGGAGCAGTTGGTGCAGTACCATTTGGGTGAGTGCGTGCGCTGGGTATCTTTTTTGGAACGAGGTAAGTGGGCCAGCTCGGCAGACAAGGATTTTGTTCGAGGGGTGCAGATTCATGCTGCATCAGTGTATTTCCTGACCCACGAGAAGCTGTACAATTCCTCTTTAAAATTATTCGATTTCATAGCCCTTCTGAAAGACAAGAGCGTATTTGTCAAGCCGTCCACGTTTGGTGATTTCGTGGCAGACTTGCCAGAGAAGTACAAGAAGAAGCAGGTGATTTGTCGGCACTGCCATAAGAGAGGTCA
Source organism: Vickermania ingenoplastis (assembly GCA_010157825.1). Taxonomy (NCBI): domain Eukaryota; phylum Euglenozoa; class Kinetoplastea; order Trypanosomatida; family Trypanosomatidae; genus Vickermania; species Vickermania ingenoplastis. Next base: position 11,249 of record VFSE01000084.1, on the reverse strand, counting down.
TATGGAGAGCGAGTGCCGGGCCAAGAGTCGCGAAAGCTCAAAAAAAAGGGACAACATCCAGCGCCAATAGGCGCTAACTGGCAATCGATGCTTCTGACGGCCCAATTTCCTCTCGCCCTTCCCAGGGTGATATCCTTGGCTCCGGGGGGTTTGAAGATTGCAGTGGCGCGTCAGGAGAAGGAGTTTCCCCAGACCGAATTCGATCTTTTTTCAAAGGATCTTCCACAGTCGTCTTACTTCGACATCCTTCGCGACGAGATGTTGAGGACGGTCGAGTACCGGTACGCCCCATCGACGTGGGTTCAGCGAAAGAGCATCGCAACGGGGTTTCTGCACTTTTGCGGACGACACAAGTGCGCCGTGACCCCAGAGTCAGCGGCCTTTTATGTCCTGTCCAAAAAGAATATAATGTCCCGATCGGCTCTGCAGTATCTCAAGACCGTGCTCTCTATGCTCACGGCCGAGGAGCCCCTCCATGCCACGGTCCTGCGGAGTCTTCGTCGGCTAAGTGCAGCGGAGCCCGTACGGCAGGCTGCGGGGATCTCACCTGCCGATATGATGCGACTCATCAACATTGCGCCAACGTGGCAGGATCAGATTGTATTTCGGCTGGCGTGGATGACGGCAAGCCGATGGTCGGAAATTTATGCGCTAACGACGGATTGTTTTCTGGACATCGACAGCAACACGCTGATTTTGGATTGGGCAACGATCCCCAAAACATCAAAAGACAAGCCGTACCAGGAGTACCGGTTCGCCCGATTCTTGGGGCACCATCAGGCGATGCTGCGTCAATTACTTCGCGATCGCGGCCCAGGGTCTCGGTTGACGACCATCACGGGCTCCCAACTGCGACAGTTGATGATTCAATTGGGAAAGCGGGTGGATCCTCGCGGGGGTCTGCGCCATTACACGGCACACAGCATAAAGCGTGGTGCTCTGCAGTCCGCCGCTGTGCTGCGCGAAGAGAAGGACCTCGATCCAGAAAAAGTAGTGCTACTCGCCAAGCATTCGTCTCCGACGCAGATTTCGTCCACGACACTGCGTTATCTACAGGAGTATGCGGTTCATCTGACTGGTGGCGATACGATGATGGCACTCTTGGCAGACATGTTGGACGTTTGATAGACGGCATCCCGTGGTTTCAGGGCGGTCGGCGGAAGCCATTCCGTGGACACACCTTTACCCGTCGGGTTTCTAATTCTAAAGTGGCTACAACAAAAGAAGAATTAGCTTTACCGCTTCAGCGTTTGGACGTTCCTGTTATGAACATCGGCGTGTTACGCGCCATGATGAACGATGCGTGCCAGCAGCGTTTTGATATGTTGTGGGACATGATTTCTCTTCCTCCAGAAACTGTAGACTACCCTGTTACGTCGCGTTTGCGCACGGCAGATGCGACCGTTTTGTTGGCTTCAGGTATCATCAGGGTCGCAGACTCGTCGCCTACTCGCGGATGGGTTCACCCTTTTTCTGTTTCTGAACTGAAGTCTACTGGTTGGCGTCGCCGTTTTATCGCATGGCCCAGAGCCAAGAACAACGCGGAGGACTACACCCCAGAGGTCCCACTTTCTCATGTTTCATCATATTTCTCAGCAGTACGCCGCCAGGGGGCAAGTCTTTATCATTTGAAGGCCTCTTTCTACCAGGTCCCTCTCCCCGAGACGGCTTTTTCTTCTTTTCGATTACTAGGAGAAAATGATACAGTGTACGAACTCCTGCGCTTACCCATGGGCTACCGCTTGAGTCCCGAGATTATGCAGCTCCTTTGCTCGGCATTGGCCGGCGATCGATCGACCGTGAGGCGAGACTATGGTGCCCCGGCTTCTCTACAAATCGATGTTTGGATCGATAATATTCGTATATGTGGAGAGGAAGACGACGTTAGACATTGGAGTTCCTGCGTCGAGAGTCGGGCCGCATCGGCACAACTGACTTTCGGGGACCTGGAGAGATGGAGCAGAGTCTACACATTCATCGGTGTTCAATTCAACCACATAGACGCTACGGTCTGTGTGGGCGACAAGGCTAAGCAGAACCTCGGAGCGACCCGCCTTGGGAGTCCATGAGGGTATCTGATCTTGAGGCTTTTGCTTCGAGAACCTTGTTCGCCGCAGCTATACTCGGTACATGTTTATTTCATTTTTATATGTTTTTTAAATTTGTTAGGAAAAAACTCAGTCAACTAAATCGAGGGAAGTGCTCCGAAACTGATGCGGCTATGATGCCTTCGGATGTGTGTGAGGTGGCGGCATCACTCCGGGCAATTCTTTTACAAAATACCCCTCGCCGGATAGTCCCTACGCCAGAGACATTTCCTTCAACTTTATTTACGGATGCTTCGAACAAAGGCTGGGGCGCTATTCTTTTCCATCAAGACGGTTCTGTGCATTTAGCGGGGAAAAGTTGGTTTTTTAGGCGGGATCGTCATTTGTACAAGTGGTTCGACAACATTCATATTTCTCAAAAAGAGGCTAGAGCCATACTGTACGGTTTATACGCTTTTGAGGAACGTCTTTCATCACCCCTTTTGATTTTATGTGATAATACGGCCGTGGTCTGTAGCGCCAGGAAGGGCCACTCAAAATGCCAAGGAATTTCAGCAAATTGTGCCAAAATAATGAATTTTCTTTCTTCTCACCTTCTATACGCTCGCTTCGATTACATCAAATCTGAGCACAATGCAGCAGACCTCCCCTCCCGTGGCCGTCTCATCCCTCCATCAGACTTGGCGAGGTGGGAGGCGTGGCGAGGTGGAGACGCGGATCCTTGGAAAAAATGAATTTTTCCAAGCCTGGGTGGTTTTTGGCCAGCAAAAACTACCCCTTCGCGAGACGTGTGGAGCCTAGCTGTGCATTGTTTTTTCTGTACTTCTATTTTTTCCTTTCTCCCTGTACAAACGTTCTTTTGAGGTTTTTTGAGATGTGCTGTGTGATGTTTTCCTCACTTACAAAATAATAAACAAATTTATCCGGAGTTCAGTATACTCTTTGTATTTCTGCCGTGGTGCACACAAGTTTGAGAATCTATGCAATCTTCGTCGGCATGTAATGTACTTTTTCTTTCTCCTTTGTTCGCATCTCAGCTATTCTGTGCGTGGTGATGAATTAGCTCCTGATCTCCCGAGCAGCGCTCCACCATCGATCAGAGGGCCGAACGCCAGAGTTCGCAGCCGAACCCTCACCCCCGAACGACGGCGCAGGGGGGCTGCCGGCACTTGGCTTCCCCCGATGAGGGATACTGAACCCTGGGCACCACGTTAAGGCCGGCATCGACAGGGTCTGGTCCATTAGGTGCACCGGTATTTCTTGAGTGTGTCCTTTCAGGTTTATATTCCGCCCACCGAGCCGCGCCTACACCCGTAGATACGGGAAGTCACACCAGCTCGCGGAATGCTGAGCGGCACCACACGCTGGGGCCGGTTAGCGCCACGTCCTCCGCTCGCTGGCCCACACGCACCGGCACCACCACGGCATTCCCCGCACTCCGCGTGCGGCTCCATCTTCCGGGATCGACGCCTCGCTCCTCCTAGTCATGGACTCCAGAAGGGCGAGGCCCATACGCGTTCTCGGTCGCTGGGTGGATCAGCGGCTTGACTTCTGTTTCCACACTCAGGAGGTACAGGAAGCGGGAATAGAGGGAATACTCAGCCTTTCCATGTGTCACCGTGTCGTGCCCGCAAGTCTTCGTACAATTATTGGCTGTCTACGCTGCGCTCGAACTGGGAGCGGCAGCCCTTCTTCCTCTCCGTTTGCCATCCGTAAGTCTATTCCGAAGAGGAATACGTCACGGCACAAGAGGGCCGTAGGCACCGACAAAGCTCTGAGGGTTTTGATAAAAACCGCAGTAGTGGGAGACGGTTTGCACCAAAGAAGGATGGTTACGAAGCGAAGCGTGGTATGTGCATGTGTGCCGGATCTTGTAGCAAGATGAAGTCGGCGGAGGCCCTAAGCAAACGTGAACGCTTTCCCTGCTTTATATCTTCTTGACCCTATATGCAGCTGGCATGAACTTATCAAAACGAAGGATGGGAGCAGCGCAGAAGGAGGAGGAGAGAGAGAAGAAGGGGAATGGATACGTCTCAACGCAGCAAGCGGCCCGATAAATGGTGTTGCGATGCATTGGAGGGTCAGCGGTGACAGTTAAAAAATATCCACGGAAACCGAATGTTCTTTTGAAATGGTATGTGTTGTTTACGTTAAGCTCTTTTGCCCAAACACTCTCTCTTCTTGGTCCTTAATAAAACATTTCTCCTCGCCCGTTTGAGCTCTTAAAAGGTTATTTTATGTTAAAAAGCCATCCCACCCACCCCCGTGGTTCCCACCACGACGCAGATCCTTGGGTAATACCAAGTGGGTGATTCGTCTCGTTCCCTCCACCCTCCCACCTTCGCAGGGCGTAGCGGCGTCTAGGCGTGAAAGCATGCATTTACGTGTTACTATGGCGGTAGAGAGGTTTGTAGCGGGTGTGCGGGATAGGTACACACTGCGATGTCCCCTCTCATACCACAAGAAAAGAAATTAATATTAATATAAAAAACAATGACGTTCACATGAACTATGGTTTTCCGGAGGTCCTGTCCCTCGCATGTGACGATTACGGTCGTACTGCGTTGGCACTTGCAGTGACGTCCCTTCTGATCCGTTCTTGCACTCTTCTATACTTTCACCGTCAACAATTATTTGAGATCCGATTCGATTCTGTTAAAAATTAAAGGATACGAATCTGTAAATACATGTCCGCACCCACCTCTCAACACGCGTTTTGACAATGGTTCACGCTAAATCTTATGCTTCATCATATAGAGTATCTCTATATATATTCGAGAAGCAAACCAATAACAACACGAAAGCAACAGCAATAAAGTTATATGGAACCCCATAAAGGTATTATTTATTTTTTTAATACAGTGCAGAAATTAAAAAGAAAATTAAAAAAACTTCGGAAAAAAGGTCTTTATTAAAGAGGATTATTATCACAAGGGTTCAGGTCGTCTCAGGACCCACTTTCCAAGTGTTATTGAATGTTAGCCAGAGCAAGGGAACTATGGGTAAAATTAAAAGCAATATATTCATTTTCTTAGAACATCATACGGTCTCTCCAGAGGAAATTTGGGGGTGTTCCCCACGGACGTATTTAAATTATTCTTTTTAGGTGTTTCGTTGTTGTTGTTGTTGTTGTTTTTTTTTTTCGTTTTTTTTTTTATCTCTTCTCGTAGAGTCTCATAGTCTGTCCCAGTCGCTCAGTAAAGGCATTACTTGAGTGTGCGAGGTACCACTCCCTGTGTGTGGTTCCGCTTCAGCACCCCTTTGTTTGTATATGTTAGCATCCATCCCAGAAAATCAAAAAAAAAACAAAGCATTCGAAGGTAGAAATGCAAGTTATTTCGATCCAGAGGGTCGTCATTAAGTCCTTCACAGCCTTTGTTGAACGCAACGATCCCTTAGAAAATTGCACATCTTTAGTACTCACCAAAAGAATTCCCATCGTCTACTTCTACCGAAGCTTCCCCATTCTCAACGCTGAACACATCATTACAGAGAATATGAAACAATCGTTCGCAGTACTCTTCGTCCGATGTGCTCGTCCTCACGGAGGGATAGGATGCCCCAGAGGCCCTTACTACGGCTTCCAGCAGATCCGCACGATGAGCAGCGGGAACTTTCCAGAACAAGGTTTTTAATACACGATACGGATTTAAAACAACGATTGTGCTATCATCAAAATCTTCATCCGCTCCAATAGCTTCCAAATTAGTAATCGTGTACAGATCCCAAGTTAAGGAGTCTGATAGAAACTCATTCATCATGCAGTACCGCACTGTACCCAATGTATAGCGAGCATACTTCGACATGACCTGATCCCCCTCTCTCTCGGCTAGGGCGTACCACGTGGACTCCGAAGCAACGATACGGCCACCTGAAACATCCGTCGCGATCTCCTGTGCCTCCATCACATCGCCCCGGAACTTCGCCACATGGTAGTACCCCTCCTTCACCATCTCCACGCTGCAAAGCCCAGTGGCCACCCCAATGCTCACCGCTGGCACGGAAAGTGCGGTGTCATCCCCGTAAATACTCGTGGCCGCTTGTCGTACAGCTGCCTGCACAGCAAGGCAGCACTTCACCACTGCAAAAGGGTCTCTGCTGATGGCGAGGATCGTTCCGCCGCTGTTGTCCGTCTCGTACAGCCCAAAGTCCGTCAGGCACTGCTCCACAATGCGCTCCAGCTCCTTCCGGGCCGCGCAGCCGGATCCTTCACCCCTCCGCATTTCTACAGAGCAAAGAAGATCGTCGAACCAAAAAGCTGCGACCGTCAGAGGTTCAACCTCACTGGGCGGGTTGCGGAGATACGGAGGGACATTGAGCACAGCACAGCAAAGGGGAATGTACAGCAGCAGCAGCAGGAGCAAAAGAAGAAGAAGAAGTCCAGCAGCAAGACCCGCGGCCACCCAGTTCCCCCCAGACATAATGGGAGGCATCGTTGTCGTAGAGGTGCTGCTCGTAGAGCTGGTGCTGGACGATGTCGAGCTCGTCGAGGTTGTCGAGGAAGTAGAGGATGTAGAGGAAGTAGAACTCGTCGAGGATGTGGAAGACGTGGAGCTTGTAGAGCTCGTCGATGAAGTTGAGCTGGTGGAAGATGTGGATGATGTCGAGCTGGTCGAACTCGTCGAGCTGGTCGAGGAAGTCGAACTTGTGCTGCTTGTCGAGGTTGTAGAGGTGGAGGTCGTAGTAGAGTGCGGCACAGTGGTGGAAATGGCGGTAGTGGCCGTTCCACGTGACTTTGCTGGAGGGGTATACGTGATAGTGGCATCCGGGTTGAACACCTGCTCCATGCTCACGAAACGGGGGTGCATCGACCCGTCGTTCGTCGGGCCGTCGCAGTATACGTCACCGGTTGACGTGGTAGGGCAGTCGCTGTTTGAGTACCGCAGTGGAAGACCCAGGATATCGAACTCCTGCTGCTGGAACACAGCGCTGGACAAGCTGGCGGCGTCTGTCCCGTCGCTCACAGCAGCAACTTCTCGCAGCGTGAGCAGCGCCGTGAACAATGCAAGATGGGCAGGTGTGTATTGGGCGGCGCTCGCCGCCTTGAAACGCGGCGAGTAGCGGTGAAGCGCTCTCCTGCGCAGCATTCCCAGTCCACAGCGGAAGGTTCGTTAGAGTGAACAGGCGCGCCTGAATAGAGGCATCCTGATTCTGGAATGCTTGCACAAAGTACGGATAGAGCAGTGCGAAGTCTGCAAAGGGGATCAGAATAGATATTTGGGTCATGGTCTGAAGACGAGCAAAGACGTTTTGTGGAAAACTGGTACTCCCGTCCCCGTTGATAATGCACATCTGATTCTGGTTAGAACAACTATTCGCACCCGCACGCAAACTGGGAGGCTTCCTGGCATTAGAATCGATCGAGATGCTTCGGACGTAAAGCTAAGAGGACAATTCCAGAAAGTGCGCGCACTCGCTACATACGAATCTGTACTGGGTCTCGGGATTGAAAGGCGGATGGGACGCAGTAGTGGTATGCTTCCCCAGGCGGTGCAGCCGCTTCGATGGGTATCCCAAGAGAGGAATAAATAGTACGGATGCACGTTGGAGTCACATGGAACATCTTGGTGTTGTATTCGAAATCAGCTGCTTCGCTCGGCCGTAAAATTCCAAACTGTAGAAAGCTCCCAGCTTCACCGTCTGACTTGCTATCCCAGCCACAACGCTGATCATCTGATCCGCCGCGATATTTGTCACGTAATTATCTGAAGTAGAGGTGAAGGAATTGACCACGAGTTGGATCGCAGGGCGAGATTCTGTGCGGGGATATACCCATGCGGGCCGCCACGCTCTTCCCCAGATCCCCAAACCCGTGATACCACTCAGATCCAGCGAGCTCCCGCTGCTCTCCAGCACCGTCACCAGCAGTGGCACTGGCAGGTCGGCCGCCTCCATGTAGCACTTGGACTGAGGGATGGACAGGGTCGAGTTCCCCGACGCCGCGGCGATCTTGTTGTACTGGGCGCGCTGCTCGCCAGGTCACTTGGTACAGCCACGCCGTGCGCCCGCCCTGGTTGCAGCTGCACCGCTGTTCGCGGCGGCAGAGCTCCCCGGCGCGCACTCCCCGAGTATCCGCCCAACACGTAGTCCGTCCCGATCGTCCACGAACGCACCGCGCCGGGGCCCAGCAGGAACGTCTCTAAACCCTTCGGGTCGCACGCCAGGCCAGACACGCCCATCCCGCGGTAGATCGACACCGCCATCGTGCCCACCAGCCACCCGGCAACGGAGAGCAGCTGCTGAACCGGGTCTGTGGCGCTGAGGCTCATCCCAGAATTAGCGGCGCTGAACTGCGAATTGAACAGCGTGATGTAGTTCAGCGACGTCTCGCTGGCCATCTGGTTGGGGGATGCGATAAAAAGCCGCTGGCTGCTGTACGCAAGATTGGCCGTGATCTGGGCCATCAGCGCCGACATGGAGTACAAGCCGGTGAACATCACGATGCTCCCCTGGCTCGTGTCCTTCAGCAGCTGCGACACAAACGAGGTCGTGAAGTCGAACAGCATCACCGCCTGCGCTTTGAAGCTCTGGAAGGTGCTGTAGGCGCTCGAGCTCGACGTGTCGATCACGGTGTAGTCCGTGTTCTCAATGTACCCGGCAGACTTCAGGTACGCCACCTGCAAGGCATTCCCGCGCTCCCGTATGCCGCAACGCTCAGCAGCGCGACGCGCCGCAGCCGCAGCTCCGTCACAACGTACCGCGCAGCCAGCGCGTTCTGGATGGTATCCTCCGTCTGCGTGAAGTACGACAGCTGGTTCCACACCCGGTACGTCATTCCCTCCGTGAAGGACCCAACGTTCATCACGCTGTTCGCGCCGCACGCCTTGCTGGTGTCCAACGCATCCGCGAGGCCGCTGGTCTGCGTGATCCCGAAGACAAACAATGTGCTGGAAGAGCACGCAGAGCTGGGCAGGGACGTGGAGGCCACGGTCGACACGGCGATACTGGTGTCCTGGGCCAGGGCGGCGTTGATACCAGCATTGAAGTAGGTCCCGCTCGTGCCAGAAGCCTGGACTTGAACAATCGAGGTTTTCTCACAGCTGCCGGCAGCAGCGAGAAGCGGTGGACTACCCGCTCCGCCCAGAGTTAGGGCGAGGCAGGCACAGAGTAGCACCCTCAGCAGCAGCATCGCGGTAGCGGAATCCCAGCGAGGTGAGAGGAGGGTGGTGGGTACGGAGGCCGGGGGTGTCTTTCAGGGTCCACTGCAATGCACTGCAAAAGTCAAAAAAACTACTCTTTTATGCTAAAATACACCAAATGAGAAATACGGGGCAATATACAGCTCGATAGATAGACTTTCCTTTGTTAAAGCGTGAGAAAATAATGGAATCCTGTGAGAGGAATACTGAAAAAGAAAATGGAATGAAATGAGCGATAAGTGCTTAAAAATATGCCACCAATTGATAGGTGGATGTGCAATTTGTGGTTTCTCAACTGTTTGTGAAATACATATATTATGCTTGTACTCTGCCTGTTCCTTTTTCTGTTATTATATATAAGGCGCAGTTAGGTTTCGCTTGCCTCGACAAACCTGCCTGCAGTTTGTGTTTTGCTGTTTTAAAAACCATCCCACTCACCCCCTGTAGTTCCCGCCTCGACACAGATCACGAAGAATGAATAGGAGCCGAGCCAATGAGGATAATACGATTTTATCCGCACCGTCTGATCGTACATCGTACGTGACGATAGTACACTCTTGTAGTGTGTTGTTGGTTCTGTTGTATGTTTCTGCATGCAGTAATAGTCACATGCGTACCTTAGCATCTGCTGTTTTCTCTATATCTGCGGCACGCAGCGCGGCTGTGTGGACTCGAGTTGGCGATGCCACGCGGCACCTGTTAACCACTCGATATCTGCTCCAGTATGTCGTAATCGACGAGCAGCAGGAGAACATGTAAGTATAATGCTTTTCATTTTCGCTTGATGATCCACTTGGTGGTGTGTGTCGCAGAGATCAAGTGGGCTATAGGGAGTCCTCCTCATTATGATGTCTGAGAACGAGGGTAAACGGTTGCTTCTATTCGGTGCATGTGCCTGTGTTTAGTAGGGAAGCAAGTGGCGCCGTTGTGACTTACTCGGTTTCCTTCTCAAGAAGACCTTTGCTGAAATAAAATCGCTCGCGATCCACCGGATGCAGTCGATTCACATCTGACCGTTTGGCCGGCAGGGTGATTTGGATCTTCCCCGGGTGGTCGGTGTAGTACGGCACCGGCCGCTCGTGGAACACTTCCACAAAGGGGCGAGATGACCCCAGAGTGCTGCATCGGAAATCGGCTCATCTCCACCACTGTCCTTCTTTCCCCAGTCCACGACGTCCTCGTGGGGGTGCTGCTCCAGGCGGTCCAGCACGAGATTGAGCAGAATGTCGATCTCCTCAGCTTTTTTTGGTGGTTGCATCCCATACCACCCCTGAGGTACAGCGTGCAGCGGTGTGCATCCATCCTTATCTCCCGCGGTGAAGTCTATTCCACGGGGTGTCCGAAGAAGCGCTTCCACCACCTCCACAGGGCCGCACGAAACAAACCAACTGAGAAGAGGTTATCCATCATCCGCTCCGGCCGCGACGCATCCACGGATGGTAGCGTAGTCTGGCTCAGGGTACCTCTGACACGAAATCCACAGCCGGCTCGTGGTCTCATCCGCATCGATAAATTGGGCTTTCTCCTTGTTGAAGTACTGCTGCTCCCTAGGCCCCAGCGCAGCCCAGTCCGGCGCCCAAACCCCCGTAGTCAGCGGTATCGGCTCCGTCTGGTCCGCAAAGTACGACACATCACTCTGCAGCACGGGCCAGAAAACAGAGAGCAGCTGATGCTCTGACGCAAGGGAAAGCAGGTCTATTCCTCCGACAACATTCATAGACCAGTCTACCCTCTTCATGTCCCACTTGTTTCTGTCTGGCAGGCACCGTGAAATGCGGTCCACCACAGCACGCAGCACATCCCGGTTGTACTCGGGCCAGCCAGCGGTGTTCGCCAGGGCGATCTCCTGGATGGGGGCAATAAGGCCGCTGCTTGTGGGAGTGAAGTCGATAGGATGGGGCTCTCCAGGCACGCCAGCACCGCCTCCAGCTCCCGCGACGGATCAGCAGCGACAGGACGGGGCACTCCTGTACCCGAAGAAATTATTGTCGTTTCCTTCTCTGCAGTACATCTCCGCCGTCACATCCGCTCCGTCGGCGACGGCACCTCGCAGAGGCATCGA
>VFSE01000083.1:0-31316 GCA_010157825.1 Vickermania ingenoplastis | reverse complement strand
CCTCCTCCTCTGCTATTGATGTGCTGGACGGCCTCGGCAGCCCCTACGACGTACTGTCCTGTGATCTTCTGACAGGTGGAGGACGCAATGTTCACACACAATGATGGTGAAACGCTAGAGGCCTTTGTTCAGGCCCCGGACACACACAAACACAACAAAACACACAAAAAAAAGGTAAAAAAAAAATCCGCAAAGGGGGTGAATATCTAGGAGGGTGGATATATCTGTATGTATACCTAGATATCGTGAAAGTTAAAAGAGCAAAAAAAAAAGAAGAAAAAGAATAGTAATAATAATAATAATAATAATAATACAAGAAATCGAACGGTGTGCACCGCCCGTCTCACTTTCTGTATCTACGACCTCTTTTACCTTGGGCGATGAAAGACGCTTCAACTGTACGGATGGAACCTACCTCTCGCCGTCGTTGTTGTGGTTATTGCTATTTTGAAGATAAAGAACGCAAAAGATAAAAAAAAAAAAAAAAAAAATAGACAGAGGAACGACAAGGATTGGTCTTGGATTATTATTTATATTATTTGTTGTTGTTGTTTTTGTTGTTTTCTTTCTCCTCCCTATCTTGACTAATGAATGATCTCGGTTAGTGTGAGGCACGCCGGTGTTATTTTGTTTCTTTCTTTTTCTCTTCTCCTTACTTTGTTTGTTTCGTTTCGTATCTTAAAGGAGTTTATTGGCACTACCTAGATGCTAACTATGAGAAGAAAGGAAGAAAGAACAAGGGTTAAGGGTTTGTTGAGAAAGTTTCTCCGTGACACGCACTTACCAAATACTGGATAACGCTTTGGCAACGGAACAGTGCCTTTACTTCCCTATTCGTACTTGTCAGCAGCAGCAGCAACAACAGAAAATGGGAAAAAAAAAAAAACTAGCCGGTCTTTTCGATCCTATTGTATAAAAATTGTAAGACAAAGATAAAGAAGGAGAGAGAGAGACAGAAATTGTAAGAGAAGGAGGCGTCCGGCACACGCAGTCCTCCGCGGACCACGAGGCCCCAACACAGAAGCACACAGCATTTGTTGATGTTATTTGTCGGTTTCGTGATAAGAAATCAAGCAAGTAGATATACTATACAGGCGAATCATCATCATCATCATCATCATCTAAATCACTCTCCTATCACACACAAATCCCTGCCAGTGGTGTGTGTGGGGGGGGGGAGGGAGGGAGGTAGGGATGGACACTGATAATTATTTTTTTATTCGATACGGAGCTGTACAATGCTCTGCGCTCACTGGTTGACCCATTTTTGTTGTTATATAAGCGCACAAAAAAAAAAAAAGAGCCTACCGCTGCCTCTTCTAATGCAGTTGAATCGCTTTTGTGGTTTGTTGGTTGGTTGTTGTTGTTGTTGCAACGGTTGTATTTACTTCTTTTTTTGTAGCAGGGTTAGGGTACTCGTGTACTAGCGTAGTGCGCCAGTTCTCCCAGGTTCCAGTGGAGACGGAACAACAGCTAACGGGGCACAAGAGTTGTACGGAAGAAAAGGAAAGGGAAGGGAAGGAAAGGAATTAGCCTTTAAGGGACAACTTAACATCCTGTCTTTTGTTAAAGGAACAAGTCAGTGTGAAACGGTGGCAGGGCCCTCTTTCTGTTCCACTGGTGTGCTGATGTTGCTTCAGTGCGAAAAACAACAAGAGATTATATTATTTCCATTGCTTTTCATTTCTGTATGACATCCAACATATAGATGGATATAGATATTGATTAGTTTTTCACGTCATTTCCCGACACTTCCTCGGTGTGTGGGGAGGAGGGCACGGGCTCCAACTCTCGATCGGGGCACGTCATCCACGGTGCTCCAGCAGCGCGCCGTCCAGCGCTGCGACGGGTCCCGGTCAAAGCACCTGCTAAAGAAATCATACAGCACGGCTGGGCACTTAGCCGGGATCCCAGACGGCATCGTGTTGGACTGTGATATGTACCACAACAGCTGTATCTCACCCCTCGTCGCCCGCTCCTTCCACGGCTCGCGGCCCAGCAAGGCAATCACCGTGCACCCAAACGACCAGATGTCCGCCTCTTCATCATACTTCATGTCGGACATGGAGCTGCCAAATACCTCCGGGGCGATGAACATCGGCGTGCCGGTGAGGGTCTTGCAGAACATACCGCCCTTGATGCGTTTGCTCGACCCAAAGTCCGTCAGCTTCGCCACGCCATCGGCCGTCAGGAGCACGTTCCCCGGCTTCAGATCCCGGTGCACCACCTTGTTCCGGTGCAGGTACGCCAGGCCCTCCAGGATTTCTGCGTAGCGCCGGACCACACTAATCGTGAACAGCTCCGGGCGTTTCTTCAGCAGTCGCGCCAGGCTGCCGGGGCAGCCCTCCAGGCCGGGGTAGTACTCCATGAAGATCTGGATTTGGTCCGGCTCCTCTGGTATCCCCGTTTTGATGGTCCGAGCACCAAAAAAGTGACGACGTTCTTGTGCCGAAGATAGCGCACAATTTCCAGCTCATCCAATAACACCCGCCGTACATCGTCTGGCTCATCTTCTGTATTGAATCGGTTCGGCATCTTCACGGCCACCAGCCCACCGTTCAGCAGCTGCCCGAGGTACACCCCGAAGCTCCTCGCCCAATCTCCCGCACTTTGGTCCACTTCAGGTCGTCCTTCCCGCGTTCGATGATGCGCTTCCCGCAGCGATAGATAACACGATCGCCTCGAATGCGGAACTGCTTGCTCACGAAGCCTTTCTCCGGTACAAAACGCTTCTGGTCCTCGCTCAGCTGGTCCCAGTCCTCCGACGTCACGCGCCGGTTGATGCGGATCGGCGCCGTCTTCCCGGAAGTACGGCAGCGGCTTCACAATCGGCCACACGACGCAGCAGATCTCGTTCCGCAGCGTACGAGAAGAAGTCGTGGCCGAACCAATCCCGCTGCTCCCAGTCCACCTTGTCCCCGGGCGGTTCTTCTGCGATGCGCTTCACAACCGCTTGAAGCATCGCCGCAGCGCCTCGTTGTGGGCGTACACACAGATGAGCGTGCAGATGCTGCGGCCGTTGTCATCCAGGGTGAAGTCGACGGGGTGCGGGTCTCCATGCAGGCCGCGACGCACTCGACGTAGCAGTTGATCAGAAACCCGGCAAGGGGTAAAATTTAGACAAGGATCGGTGTTGTATGTGCCCCATCCGCCACCAGGCGGCGTACGGTGGTGGCGTCGGCTACGGGGAGCTTGAAGTGCTTCATCAGCTCCGCCGTCGCGGGGTCAATGAAGCCGTTGAGGAGCACAAACCGCTTCTGGTCCGCCTCGCTCAGCTGGTCCCAGTCGGAGCTGCAGACCGGAGCATGAAGAGGGATGGGCCCCAGCGGGGTCGACGGCATCGGGAAGGACAGCGACGAAGCGGCAGCAGCAGCGAGGGAGAAGTACGGCAGCTTCGAGCAGCGGCCAGATGACGTAGGAGCTGGTTCTCTGCGACGTGGGACAAGAAGTTGTACGGTTGATCCGACGACTGAACGACGTCCTCCCAGTCGACCACATCGCCCGGCACTTTGCGTTGGAGTCGCGCCACAATTGCCGCGACCATCCGGGCGGCTTGATCGCCCGCTGGCCGCTCACGACACGGAAGAGCGTGTTGGGGAAAAGTTGATTTCTCGGCCATCATCTGGGGAGTAGAAGGTCCAGGTGATGAACCCCTATTAAGGGATGGGGTGGGTCTCCAGACACGCGACGAAGCAGTCCACGTGCCCCGAGTTGACAAAAGGAGCAGTGTGGGAAATTCATTGGGCGAGGCTTGATAAAGAACATCCGCTCCGGCTTTGACATACTGCGCCACCCGCGGGTCATCGATTTCGGCTTCCGCCAGGTGATAGGGAGAGCGTAGCGTCACCTTCTTTCCCCCCCTTGTCTCGTTGCTTCGCCCCGCCCCGAAGCACAAACAAGAGTCGAGCGATTTTTTTCCTTTTCTTCCTCCGGGTGGCGCGTCGAGGATTGGCTGCTGCCAACTGTGTGAGAGTCCCACCGCCTCATCGTACTTCTCTCTCTCTCTCTTTCTTTCTTTCTTTTTTTTATTTATTTTTTTAATATTTAATATTATTATTTATAACTTTTAAAAAAAAATTATTTCGTATCGATAGGAGAAACGAATAACCAGCAACAACTTTTTTTTTTTTGTACTTTCGCCTCCAACACAACAACCAAAAGAAAAAAAAATCGTGCACGATCCAAATAAGTGTGCGGGGCTCTGCGTTGGGGGAGAAACAGGGAGGAGAATGCACTTCAATCCGTGCACGCTTGTGTATGTCGTATCCTCCCTGGACACTGGGCGTTGTGGTGGTGGTTGTTTTCTGTGCGACTATTTTTTTTTTTTTCTAGTGTCTAATTTACTTGAACAAATTAAAAGTCAAAAAAAAAAATCTTCTCCTTAAGCCGACAGCTTTCTAAACTCTTCCTTTGAAATGACGACTAGCTGTTCTCGGATTGTGGAGAAAGACACACACACACACAGAGAGAGTGAAGGAACAGGTGAACAATAAAAAAAACAAAAAATAAAAAAATAATAATAATGAGAGGAAACGGCGAGGTAAAAGGGAGGTGAAAAAAAAAAAATACCGAGCCGTTGGGGATCCCCCTCACTCAACGGATGTTTGAAGCTACTACAGAAGACGGGCCTACAAAAAGGAACACAAGAGAGAAACGAAGCAGTAAGAAACAAAAGGTGAAAAAAAAAGATCGAGGAATGGGGCAGCGCGGAGGTCTGTCCAGTTCGCACGCGTCCGGGCGCTCTTTGGGGGCACACTCCGCAGTGAACTCTTGGGATCTCTTGGTGTACTTTTTTGCAATAGCCAAACAACAAAAAGAGAGTGGTGGGAAGGTAAAAAAGAAAGAAAAGAAGAACGGAGACCTCTTCAAAAGGAATTCACAAAACCGAAGACTGAAAACACAAGAACC
This sequence comes from Vickermania ingenoplastis, assembly GCA_010157825.1. NCBI lineage: Eukaryota > Euglenozoa > Kinetoplastea > Trypanosomatida > Trypanosomatidae > Vickermania > Vickermania ingenoplastis. The sequence continues at coordinate 26,408 of VFSE01000083.1, read as the reverse complement.
GATCGTTCTGCCCATGAACAATATATAATATGGATATGAACGAAGGGCCTTACAGTATTCCTTTTTTTTTCTTTTGTTTTCTTTAGTAGAAGTATAGCTATGCCTCGCACTACTCGAGGGAACAACACGGTGCGGGTATGAGAGAGAAGAGTGGGAGAGAGAGAGAGCATACATATATTATATAATGGAGCAATCTAGAAGATGTGCATGCGAGCAGAGTGGTAGGGGGTCCTCCCTGGGCCTCTCTCTCTCTAGAAGCCGCAACGGCATATTTTATTTATATTTTATTTATTTATTTATTTTTGTATATCGTTGCCGTGTGTTGTTGTTGTTATTGTTGAAACGGAAGGAGCAAGGATATGGGGCGATGCTACGCCTTCGCGTGTTGGTCCATTGTGAAGGAGGAGAAGGAGAGGAAGTGCCGTCCAGCCTCTGTTCAACGGATTTCGCGGGGCCCTAAGCGCTAACGCGTCATTGCCATGGCCTACACAAAATATATATATATATATATATGATGTTGATGTTGATCTTTTACGAAAGAGAGTTACAATATATTTTTGTGCGATCCGTGTTGTCGGAGCCCTCCTCCGGACGTTGTGGTGATACATAATATAATAATACTCATACATAATATAATAATAAAGATGGCGAGGGAAAAAAAAAGAACATATCCATCTATATATATATATATATATAGATGTAGAGATATCCGAGCCATAGAAAGTCAAAGAGATCCTAGATAAAAAGGAGGTTGTGGCGCACGCACAGAACTAATATAAAGTAGTCCCCGCCTCTCCTTCGTTTACATGTCTTTCCTCTCACTCTGAAGAAAAACATTGCAAGTGACAGAACTTAGAACTTAGAACGCAGAAACAAAAAAAAAAAAAAGTATGGATATATAGGGGCTAGTAAGCAAGAAACCACGTCGAAAAACGCTGCGGGTATCAAATGAAAAAGAGAGAGAATTTATATATATATATATATATATATATATATATATATTATTTTTTTTTAAGGATACGGGAAATAAAAGGAACGAAGAAGCAATCTCGTGGTGGTACGCGTCGAACTCTTCGTCCTTTTTATGTTCTTCTTACGTCTATTTATATGGGAGAGAGAGAGCGTACACCACAGTAAGGAGAGGAAGAGAAGACGACAGCAGAGAAAAGAAATACATTCCTTCTTCTTTTCTTCTTGTTTTTTTTTTGTTTTTTGTTTTGTTTTGTTTTGTTTTGTTTGTTTTTTGCGGGGAGGAGGATGCGAAGAGAGTGATCCTCTGGAGGATCATCTCGAATATGTAAAAAGGGATTATTATTTTTTAAAAAGAAATTTTAAAAGATATCGCTGTGAGGACTCCGCAAGGATAGTAAAAGGTCCTCCATGTATCTTCTTGTTGCTTTGCTGGCTCCACCAAATGTATTCATGTGGCCTTGTTTGGTTTACTTTCACGGGAACCAACGAGATGACAACAAAATAATAATAATAATAATAATAATAAAACAAAAAACGTATAAAAGTAGTGGGGAGACAGAAGCATGCAATAGAGTCCCACCTCTAAACTTCTTTCTATGGTATGGTTGTTGTTGTGTATGTGTATGTATATGTATGTGTGTGTGTGTGTGTGGGGACTCTCTATTGCATGCTTCTGTCTTCCCTTCCTGCAATAGAAAGCGATTTCGGCTCTGTGGTGATGACTACGTCGTATTAGTAAAGAAATATACCGTTACTTGTTGATATCTGTATAGATGTTCTTGCCTTATTATAAACTTTTGAAAATACAATGAAAGGGAACTTGTCGGCTATAATAACAACAATAATAAAGGGCATCGTCTTCCGGTGTGTGTAACTCTAATCGATTGACAAATAAACAACAATACCAACAATAGAATAATCCAAAGGCATAGAATAATAGTAGCTACGAACTTCAGGCAGCGCTACCCCCGCGGTGAGTGCGCCTGTGGATCTAACGATTACTAGTACAATAACAGTGGAGCCGATGACGGGCATACAACAAAAAAAAAAAAAAAAAAAAAACATAAAGGTAGTTATAAAAGGTGTAATAAAGATGTTATAAAAGAATTACAATTATTTTGTTTTTGCTTTCACTTCGTCGCACGCACAACCTTTTTCACGTCATACATATACGAACAACTGTCTATGCTCTGTCTGCATGCATCACGTAAAAACCTCCCGCAGCTGCCTGTCCTTCCCACTCGCTACACGTGCACTTGTTTGCTTTACTATGTGTTTTTGTTTGTCTCTTTTGGGTTGTTGTTTTTTTGTTTTTGTTTTTGATTTTTTGGGGTCAGATATGAAACAGCTTCATCGCCGCCCCCCTTCACGTGGTGGAACTGGTTCTAAAGCGTTGTCCGGGCACGTTATCCATTCATGCTCGAGCAGCTGCGCCGCCGTCCAGCGCTTTGTGGCGTCGCGGTCAAAGCACCTGCCAAAGAAATCTCGCAGCATCGCCGGGCAGTTCTTTGGCACCCCAGTGGGCATCGATCTCGAGAAAGCTATCTTCCATAGGAGCTGCATATCCAACTGCTCCTCGCTCTCCCACGGATCGCGGCCCAGCATAGCAATCACCGTGCACCCCAGCGACCAGATGTCGACCGGGGCACCGTATTCCTTGTCTTTCTGCGCGTGGAGCACCTCTGGTGCGATGAACATCGGCGTCCCGGCCAGCGTGGAGCAGCCGCTGCCCGCCGCAGACACATTTTTACTCCACCCAAAGTCCGTCAGCTTCGCCACGCCATCCGACGTCAGGAGCACGTTATCGGGCTTCAGATCCCGGTGCACCACCTTGTTCCGGTGCAGGTACGCCAGGCCCTCCAGGATCTGCTTCGCGTAGCGCCGGGCGACCTGGATGGTGAACAGCTCCAGGCTCTGGTCGAGGGCCACCGCAAGGCTCTCGGGGCAGTACTCCATAAAAATCTCAATCTGGTCCGGCTCTCCTTCCACATCGCTCTTCACCGTCTGTGTTCCAAAGTAGGTGATAATATGTTTGTGGTGAAGGTGCTCCATAATCTCCATCTCCTCCATCACCATGCTCCGGCGCTTGCTCGAACTGCACTTTGACTCGCCCTCCCCTCCATTCTTCAAATGCGACACCTTCACGGCAAATAGTTCTCCGTTGATGAGCTGGCCGAGGTACACCACCCCGAACGTTCCCTGCCAATCTCCCGTAGCTTCTTCCACTCCACCGGCGCGCGGCGCACAAAACGCTTACCGCAATCGAACAGCACTTGATCGCTGCGGATGCGGAAATTGGCGCTGACGAAGCCGCCGACTGGCTCAAACCGTTTCATGTCCTCCTCCGGGAGCTGATTCCAATCCTCTAGCGTCACCTTACAAACAATGGTGAGGGGCTTCACCTGCCTTTGAAGTACGGCAGCGGCTTCACAATCGGCCACACAACGTGCAGCAGATCGAACTCCGCAGCGTACGAGAAGAAGTTGTAGCCGAGGTGGTTCCGCTGCTCCCAGTCCACCTTGTCGCCGGGTCGGTTCTCTGCGATGCGCTTCACAACCGGCTTCAGCAGCGCCTCCGCCTCCTGGGGGGTATGGGCGTACTTACAGATACTAATACAAACGTTCCGACCCTTCTCATCCATCGTGAAGTCGATGGAGTGCGGGGTCTCCATGCAGGCCGCTACGCACTCGGGGTAGCGATTGATGATAAAAAACCCTAATGGGTACGCGCTGAAGACGGAGAGTCGTGTAATCCGGGCCCCCGCAGCAACACATTGCCGGACCTCGGCCACATCTGGGGGGTGTGCGTGGCACAGCTGCTGCAGCGCATCGGTGGAGGCATCCCGGAAGCCGTTGCGCAAATCGAAACGCTTCTGATCTGAACGGCTCAGCTGCTTCCAATCGCCTTCTGACGCGGCGCTGTAGATGGGTATGGGGTCCTTCTTCTCCGCAAAGTAGTCCAGGCCCTTGACAATCGGCCATATAACATGCAGCAGTTGATTATCTGCCACGTGCGACAAGAAGTTGTACGCCCCAGAGGGCCGAAACCCCTTCTCCCACTCAACGGCATCCCCCGGCACGTTCTTCTTGAGGCGCTTCGCAATCGCATTAAAAATGATGCTGGCCTCCTCCTTTCCTTTCGCAAGACACAGCACAAAGAGGACGGACGGCCTAAAGACGATTTCCTCCCCACTATTTCCCGTGATACTCCACTGCAGGTAGCCCCTCGTGAAGTCAATCGGCGCCGGGGTGGTCAGGCAGGCCGCGAAGCAATCGAGGCGTCCGGAGGCGGCGAACATGAGGAAGGCGGGTAAGGCGCCGTAGCGCCGGGGCTCGTGTGATATCGGCCCCGTAGCGGACCAGGTGGCGCACGTGGCGCGGGCTGTTTTCATTTCCTTCCGCCACCAAAAGAAGGGACTGTGTCATCTCCTCCCCGTTCTCTGCCGGGCGACCACCGGGCTGACCCTGGGGGAGCAGCAAAGCATCAAAATAAAGAGGTGTCGATACAGAAGATTCGTCACAGGTTTTTGTCTTTCTTTCTCTATTGATTGGATAATGGGCCTGTTGGGCTTTTGGTAAGGCCTTCCTTCTGCTACCAGCTGTTTGCGAGGCAGGAGAGAAAGAAAAAAAAAAGAAAAGAAAAGAAAAATGAAAGGAGAATATGATATGGGACAGCGCAGCACAGCACCTTACGGCCTGCTTCTACTTAATTCAAGTCGATAGAACACAACAACAACAAAAAAAAAAAAAGATCGAAGCAGAAGAAGGAGAGGGACGGGCTTCTTTATTTATGGTTGTCATCATGTGGTGATCAGGGTGTGAAAAGAGAAAGGAAAAAAAAATGAAAAACGAAATGGACAGAGGGAGAGAGAGGGAGAGAGGCGTAGGGTTTTGGATTTTGGGTTTTTGGACGGGAGGAGGAGGAGCATCCAGCACTACGTTGTCACTCCTTGTTGGAGGCGCCAAAAAGGCGAAGGGCACACGATATCTCGACGAGTCTCAAAGCTTTGGTAGCACGTGCAAGAAAATAGAAAGAAAGAAAAAGAGGCAATAAAAAAAAAAGGGGGAAAAAAAAAAGACCGCTAAGCGGAGAGAGCGTTCCCCCCCATACGGACCCGCCGGGCAGCCGTTCCGTTCCTCCATCCGCCTCTCTCTCTCTCCCATTAGAAGCAAACGACATCGCCATCTCGGCGCGGGGTGATACCGCCCGCTGCTTTACTTCACACACACACAGCGGCCCCACACATAGCCCCACACATAGACGTCCAGCGCTGCGACGGGTCCCGGTCAACGCACCTGCTGAAGAAGTCATACAGCACCTCATTTGGTGTATTCTGCCGGATCCCATTACGGCATTGCTTTTGAACATGCGATTTTCCAAAGTAGTTGGACCTCTCCTCGGTCGTTTCCGCCCCGCCACGGGCTCGCGGCCCAGCAAGGCAATCACCGTGCACCCAAACGACCAGATGTCCGCCTCTTCATCATACTTCATGTCGGACATGGAGCTGCCAAATACCTCCGGGGCGATGAACATCGGCGTGCCGGTGAGGGTCTTGCAGAACATACCGCCCTTGATGCGTTTGCTCGACCCAAAGTCCGTCAGCTTCGCCACGCCATCCGACGTCAGGAGCACGTTATCGGGCTTCAGATCCCGGTGCACCACCTCGTTCCGGTGCAGGTACGCCAGGCCCTCCAGGATCTGCTTCGCGTAGCGCCGGACCACCCTAATCGTGAACAGCTCCGGCTTCGACACCAGAACATCGGCCAGGCTCCCGGGGCAGCTCGCCAGGCCGGGGCAGTACTCCATGAAGATCTGGAGCTCGTCTGGAGCCTAGGCGATAGTACTCTTCTCCGTCTTGGCGCCGTAGAACCTGGTTAGGATATATGTGTGATGGAGGTGTTCCATGATGTCCATCTCCTCCAGGGAGGGTGTGGATGATATGCGCCCTCCGTGCTTCACCAGCACTTCTACAAAAAAAAATAATAATAATAATAATAATCGGTTATTCCTAAGGACTATGTAAAAGGATGGGAAGGAAGGAAAAATAAAAAGAAAGAAAGAAAAGATCTGGTAATACGTTTTCCTCGACGGCACCGTAAATAAAGAAGATAATGGGGCAAGTGGGGGTCATTTCGATCCTGGACGTTGTGGCACGGCCTTTAGAGCCAGCACATACAAATAAATGCTGTCATATAAATGTTCAATGTAAAACTCTATTTCGGGGGTTATTGTTTGTTTGTTTGTTTTTCTTTCTTTTTGTGTGTCTTCAAACAAAAACAAGTACGAGAGAGATGAGGGCGTAACAGGGCCGATGTCTTACGAATACGAGGATTTAGTCCGTTGTCCCGTTCCCGAAAAGAAACAATGAAGAAGAGAAGAAGAAAGAGAGAGAAGAAATAATAGGCGCGCCAAAGCCACCACCATTTTTTTTTCATCCTTTTTTTTGTTTTTTTGTTGTTGTTTTTTAAACCGCGGCATAGCTCATGTCCTCCTGCGGCACAGTACGTCATCTTCCTTTGCCGCAACGGTGAAGCACGGCACCTTTCTTTCTTTCTTTTTTGTTTGTTTCTGCTCGCCCGTCTTTCGCGTATTGCGTTGTTGTTTTTTGGTTTTTTTTTTTGTTTTTTGTTTTTGTTTTTTTGGGGGGGTTTCTCTAATAACACATACTCGCTCATGGCTCCGGTGTACCCCGGCCCCCCCCCACCCCGTGTGTGTGTGTGTGTGGCAACATGAACATTAGTGGAAAGGCGCCCCACATAAAGGTCTTCACGGGGAATGTGATACACCTATCCACCACTACTTCTTCCCATCCTTCGCTCCACAGCTCCTGTTGTTCTCATGGCTTAGTGCATCGGCATCAAGTCCTCCACTTCCACTGGAGGCTCCGGACGCACAGGGACACCCACCGCCGAGCCGAGAACGGGGCGAGATACGGGTCCAACTCTGGATCCGGGCACGTCATCCACGGGTGCTCCAGCAGCTGCGCCGCCGTCCAGCGCTGCGACGGGTCCCGGTCAAAGCACCTGCTGAAGAAGTCCAGCAGCATCGCCGGGCAGTCCGCCGGGATGCCCGTAGGCATCCTATTCGACTGCGAGATGTGCCACAGCAGCTGCACCTGGTTCCCCGGCTGCACCCACGGCTCGCGGCCTAGCATAGCGATCACCGTACACCCCAGCGACCAGATGTCCGCAGCAGGGCCGTACTCTTTCCCTTCGGAGTCCGGCGCCAGCACCTCCGGTGCCACGAACTGCGGCGTGCCGGTGAGAGTTTTGCACACAATCCCCAGCTGGACTCGTTTGCTCGACCCAAAGTCCGTCAGCTTCGCCACGCCATCGGCCGTCAGGAGCACGTTCCCCGGCTTCAGATCCCGGTGCACCACCTTGTTCCGGTGCAGGTACGCCAGGCCCTCCAGGATCTGCTTCGCGTAGCGCCGGACCACACTAATCGTGAACAGCTCCGGCTTCACTCTCAGAAGCCGCGCCAGGCTCCCGGGGCAGCTCGTCAGGCCGGGGCAGTACTCCATGAAGATCTGCAGCTGATCGGGTTCGTTCGGCGCTGGTCGTTCTGTTCGGCGTACTTTCATGTCTCGCGACGGTGCTGTGCTGCTCCTCTTCACAGCCGTCTTTGCGCCGTAGAACTCTACGATATTTTTGTGCCGCAGGTGCCGCATGATCTCCATCTCGTCCACCAGAATTTGGTTCATATCCTCTGGGGTTTCATCGCTGTCATGATAGTTCGGCATCTTCACGGCCACCAGCCCACCGTTCAGCAGCTGCCCGAGGTACACCACCCGAAGCTCCCTCGCCCAATCTCCCGCACTTTGGTCCACTGCACCTCCTGGGACCTCTTCACGATGCGCTTACGGCCCACAAAGGCAACACGATCGCCTCGCACACGGAACTTCTTCGATACAAACCCTTTCTCCGGCACAAACCGCTTCTGGTCCTCCTCGCTCAGCTGGTCCCAGTCCTCCGACGTCACGCGCCGGTTGATGCGGATCGGCTCCGTCTTCTCCCGGAAGTACGGCAGCGGCTTCACAATCGGCCACACAACGTGCAGCAGGTCGTACTCCGCAGCGTACGAGAAGAAGTTGTGGCCGAACCAATCCCGCTGCTCCCAGTCCACCTTGTCCCGGGGCGGTTCTCTGCGATGCGCTTCACAATGGCTTCCAGGATCAGTCCAGCAACGTCTTCTGCGATCACCACGGTGCATACCGCGATGCAGAGGCTCCTTCCGCTGGCATCGATCATGAAGTCGATCGGGTGGGTGGTCTGCATGCAGGCTTTGACGGCGGGAACGTTGCCGTGGGCGATAAACATATCAATGGGGTGGAAACTGGCGAGAGCACGATGCTGCACCCGCGCCCCTTCGGCGATGCAGCGCTCCACCGCCTGGAGGTCCAGTGGGTAGTTGAGGCAAAGGCTGCCCAGCGTGGCCGTGGCCAGGTCACAGAAGCCTTGAAGCAGAGTGAAGCGCTTCTGGTCCTCTGCGCTGAGCTGGTCCCAGTCCGCATCGCAGACGGAAGCGTAAATAGGAATTGGCTCTGTTTTGGTGGCAAAGTGGGGCTCATTTCTCAGCATCGGCCAGACGACGTGAAGGAGCTGGTGGTCTGCTGCGTGGGATAAAAAGTTAACCCTCGGCTCGGAGTTGAATACATCCTCCCAGTCGACGGCATCCCCCGCTATATTTTTGTGCAGCCGGTGCAGAATGGCGCTCAGCATTTTGACGGCGTGGTGCTCCTCCCGCATGCAGACCCCAAAGATGCCGGATGGGCTAAAGCTGAACTCATGCCCACTCTCCAAGGAGTAAATAGACCATCGAAAGTACCCTCGAGTGAAGTCAATCGGATGTGGGGTGTCCATGCAGGCCTCGAAGCAATCCAGTCGCCCGGCACAGGCGAACTGGATAAAGGTGGCAGGGTGTCACTCTTGCGGTACATGATATCTGCACCATCCGCGACGTACATCCGGACCTTCAGGAGCAGCCCTGCAGGATCGTCGGGGTGGTAGAGGGCACTCTTCTTCTTTAATGTTGCGCTGGAGGATTTGGTTCTCTTCCCTTCTGTCCCCACGCCCCGGCGGCGTCCTGCATCGCAAGTAGGCGACAGCCCCGCAGCGGCGCCTCGCGCGAGAGACGCTTCTTCTTCCAGCTGCTCGGTGTCGAGGAGCGCAGTTTCGGAGAGAGCAAACAAGGCCTTGGTGGGGTCCACCTCGCGCCGAACTGGATCGTCGACGGCGGAAGAGCAGCACGAAAACATAATTCTTTTTTTTTTCTTTCGACACACACACACACAACAAAAAAAAGGGAGGTGGAAGAGATACTCGGGCCACGCGTCTCAGACACGAACGAGAGAAGAACCAGTTTATCTGGGAACCAGACAAAAGGAAAAAGTTCGACTCCAATTGGGACAAGAAATAACAATCATAAAGAGAGGGAGAGGGAGGAGGGAGGGGATAGAATGGCCGTGCATAGCTCAAGGAGGAGTGCGGAGATCTGTGCCGAGTCGCATTACTCTATGTTATAGCTCTTGAGCCGAGGGAGATCCTCTAGGACTACGAATCGTGTAGAGGAGATGCGCAATGATGTACTTTATTCTTGCATATAGAGAAAGAATGGAAAAAAAAAAACATCATAAGAATCACGTGAGTTAATTCTCTCCTTCTTCTTGTCTATTATTTTTAAGGGGTCTCGGAGCCTTGTTGTTTATCTTTTTTTTTACAGATTATTCATCACAAAAAGAACATATTAGAGTATTTTTATTTTTAATTTTTTGGAGAGGGCGGGTTGAAGATGAAAATCTCTACCATTAAATCCGAACGACAATAACGAAAATAGATACGGTAAACAAAAAGTTGACAAAGGATTGCATTATGATATTATTATTTTTCTTATCGAAACTACTATCTACTTTTATTTTCTGTGCTGGTGTGCATTTCTTCTCGTCTTTTGTTTGTGTGTGTGTGTGTGTGTGTGTGTGTGTGTGTGTGTGTGTATTTTGTTGATGTCATAAACATTTTTCTGTTGCACTTTTTGTTTTGTGTTTGTGTTAGATACTTCTCTACGTTTATGATGATCCACAGCTCTTCGCTCGCTTCTTTTTTCTTTTTTTTGACATTTAATTATTCTTATTTTCCTTTGAAGATGACAGAGAGAGAGATCATATTGACTTCCTTACTAGTTCGAATAATTAGCGAACAGAAGAAAATATATATATATATATATATATATATATATAAGAAAGAAAATAGAGGTACAGGTCTACAGTATCGATGTATAAGAGGATCGGATAATAGTGTGTATGGTAGATAGTACGATGATAAAGTATTTAGTAGTATAGCAGTATAGTAGATAGGTGTTAGTACTCGATTATATAGTTTTTATGTAAGAACAACATAAAGAGAAGAGGGCATTTATATCTACATCACCTATCGCTACGCGGGGCAGGAAAAGATCAAGGAGAGAATCAGTGAGGACCTTCTTGTAAATGAAATAGTAATAATAATAATAATACGGAACAAAGAGACCAGATTTTGCATAATAAAATATCTATAGGATCACATCACATAGGAACAAAAATCTCAACCCACACTTAAATCAAATCATAAAATTTAAAAAAAAAAGCAATCCGTGATCAAGAAGTTAGAGGAGCTATTGTTGTTGATTGTTTCTTTATGAACACAACAAAACCGAGAGAGAGGGAGGGGAGGAGGCGGCGCTTCGGCTTCTCAGCTCTCAGCTCCTCTTCAAGATCGCCGTCATACACACGTGTTTGTCTGTTTTGCTTTTATTGATGTTATTTTTCCCTGCGGGTGTGTGCGTCTGTGTGTGCATGGGAGAGAGATGCGTTCTATTGGAACTCTTTGAGTTCCTCGTCGGGGCATGTAATATATGCGGAGTGGAGAAGCTGTTCAGCGGTCTGCCGAGCGGCGGGTTCGAACGCGAAGCACCCTTCCAAGAAGCTCCGAACCTTTGGGTCCATCCGCTGGGCGTTTTTGACAAACCCAGATGGCATCTCCTTGCTGTAGCACACCTTCGTGATGAGCTGCAGCTCCGAGAAGTCTTCGATCCACGGCCGCAGTCTGGTGTACATTTTGAGAAGGGTGCACCCCAAGGACCACACATCGCCTGCACGGCTATAGCGATTCCCTTTCATCGCATCCAGGACCTCTGGGGGGCTGTACATCTTGGAGCTCATGAGAGCCTGCTTGGTACTTTGTTCCTTGATAATCTTGAAGCACCCGAAGTCTGTCAGTTTGATGTGCTCCCCGTTCTTTGTCAGCATGACGTTGCTGGGCTTTAAATCGCGGTGCAGCACGTTATTGGCGTGGAGGAACATCAGGCCCTCTAGCATCTGCTTCACGTACGCCCGCACAACAGGTGGTGAGAACACCGCAGGCTTCGTCTTGAGGACCTCTTTGACCGTTGCGCTACCCTTCCCGTAGCCCGGGCAGTACTCCAGTAGCCTATACCCCTTTCCTTCTTCATTATGATCACTGCTAATTATGTCTCTATCGTTTCAACTTGAATCAATTGACCAGAAGCCGGGTGAGAAATTTTATGAGTTGCTAGTTGAATTATGACCTTTCACACAAAAAAAGGGATCTGATTTTTTTTTCTAGAAATTCCCGTTGCTCCATGTCTTTTTATAATTGAGCCCTTTAATAAGACTTGGGCGGTAAAATCAAGGAAGACGGAGAAAAAACATGAATAGAAACTGTTCAAAAAAGATAATCAACATATTTGAAACCTGCAATTTTTTATTTTGTTTATTAAGAACCTAATGAGAGAACACACTTTTCTACAACCTACCAATTTTTTATCCTTTCGGTGGACGTCAAAGCAACAAATTGTATTATTGTCATCAAAGTATTTTTTTCAGTCAATCTTCAAATTACATGGAGTTATATTAGGTATGATAGAAACGTTGGCTATAATGATCTTCTACATTCCGTGCTGTTTTCACCGATTTTCTCCCTCTTTTCTCTACTTAATATTTTTCTCTTTATCTTCTTTATGATTTATTTTTATATCTATCCGTTTCTATGATCTTATCTGGTGCTTTTCCCATAGAAACTACTTACTCCTGGACGGACTGATACGGTGACAGTGCAACACACGCTGGAAGGTCTTGGGAAGGATTGAGATTTTATCGTCCACAATGGAGGAAAAGTATAAGATTATTCATAGTTTCACCAAGAAAGTGTTCCTTATTCAACGCCACGAAGATGGAGCGCTATTTGTCATGAAAAGAGTGCCCAAGCATAGCATTCAAGAGATCGATCTTCTGTCTAGTGTAAGCCATCCACACATCATTAGATACATTGAACATTTTTCCGAGGAAAGCGAAGAGAAAGAGGAAGATAATCAGGAGCTTAAACATGACATCGCTGTGGATGAAAAAATACATGGAGATAGTCCAGAGGCTCAGAATAATGAAGAGGGGAGTGACGTAAAAAAGAGACACGATTGGAATGGTGAATATGTAGAGGTCATCTTTGAGTACGGAAGTGGCGGAGATTTAAAAAAACTCCTGCGGGAACGCCATGAACGATGGCGGGAGGAAATGTCACAAAGAAGGGCCCAAAAGAGTTATCAGAAAGCGGATCAAAACACCCCTCAAAACGGACAAGAAACTCAGAATTACGGAGACAACCAAAGTGCTTCTAATTTGATAGACAGTGATCGTATTTTTTTTTCGGAGGATGAAGCCCTTCTTTTTTTCTGTCCCATGGTGAAAGCACTTCATTATTTACACTCTCACAAAGTGTTTCATAAAGATATTAAACCCGAGAATGTCTTCATTTGCTGGGATGGAACTGTAAAGCTTTCAGATTCAAGTTTAAGAGGTGGCGCTGACTTAATACGGGGCGAAACAGGGGGAATTGAACAATTGGAGGATAACCAAGACGTTCTGATTGCCTGTGAGGAAAAAAAAAAGAAACCGAAGCTCAAGACGAAGAACTGGAAGAAGCCGGGAAGATGAAGGCCCCGAATGAACCTACAGATGCTTCTGAGCGGGACAAGAAGGTTATTATTACCTTTTCAAACAATATCGAAGAAGCGGTCCATGATCCAAATGACGATGAAGAGGATGAAGATGATGACGATTTTCCGCACCCACGAGATTTTTCTGAAACCGCCCGAGCGACTGATGCTATTATAGAGGAGGAGGAAGGAGCGGAGGCAAGGACGACCGAAAATTCAGACCAGGAGCGAAGAAATGCGCGTGGAGATGTTTGGGCCTTAGGTTGTTTATTGTATGAGATAGTTACCCTGGAGCCGCCATTTACAGGATCAACACTACTCGAGTACTTGAATAATTTGTCGCGTGGGGATTTTAAACCGATTCCCCACAAAATGGAGGGTAGCCTCCGCAGATCCACCCGGTCTGAATCATTTACCAACAGTCCTCGAAGCGACACACAAGAGAAGAGTGATGACGAGGAGGAGGAGAGCATCAAACCTCCCGTGGAGTACTCCGAAGATCTACAGCACCTCATTTCCCGTATGCTTCACCCTGAACCAGAGAAGCGGATTACCGAGGAGGAGATTCTTGCGCTTCCGTTTCTGCAGCCGTACTTAACTTGGTTAGAAGAACGTGAAGTCTTTGTGAGACTGATTAACGACCAACTGGTTCTCGTTGAGGAAGAACAGAGAGGAATATTCGAATCATTGATTCAAGGCAAAGAGGAAGCCGAATTTCGCACCTTAATGCAGAATCATCACGCCATGATGGATCTTCTAGAGCGTAAGAGAACCTTTCTGGGGGAAGTCCCTACTCGAGAACGAGAGGTGGCAGAGAGCGAGGAAGAAAAGATGCGGTATGTGGAAGAATCTGCCATGCTTTTAGAGCTAGAGGTGATTGCAAGATACGAAGCTCACTGGAGAGAACTTTTGTACCAGGAGCACTGCCTCAAGTATAGCCTCTGTCAGGTTCATCTTAGTTCTGTGGAGGCCAAATACAGGCTGTGGCTCCAAGATGTCGTGTACGCGAATAAACTGAAAGGCCTTCGACAAGCTCGAGCAACCGATCGCCTAGTGGTAGAGCTCACCTTCTCTGCTTTACATCCGCACCGGGAACTCCTTCCTCCTATTCACAAGGATACCCCTAACAGCGAAGAAGAGAAACTACAGCACTTGCGACAACTTATCGTTGAGGACAACGCCAATATTCTATATCAAGGGCCGCAGATGGAGCGTCCTATTTTACACGAGTACCTCCGGAGAAATGTTGAAGCGGTGCGAATCTGTTTCTTGACTAAAACATCCCTTGATTTCACTGTAAAGGATTCTGGTGCTGAAGGGAAAACGCCGCTTCATTGGATATTTTGTTATAGTAAAACTGCAGCAATGCTCAATCTTCTGTTGGATCGCCTGGAGCGTCGAGGACCCCGAAAAATGAGGTCGCGGAAGCCTGACCGTACCCACCACTGGATAAAGCGGAGACGGAAAACAATGTTGAAAAGGGTGAAGCGCAAGCGCTTTCCTGCCTGGAAGGAGACGTTCTGCCGGATATGGTCGACTGGAGCGCCACCGACCACTCGGGGAACGACTTTCTGTCCCTCGCGGCGTACTTTGGCCACTTGTCGTTGGTGTGGCAAATTGTGAAGGAGAGAAGGGTGCGATACTTCCGCAAGTACAAAGGCCCCATTCCCATTGAGCGGAAGATCCGTCTAGCAGATTGGGAGCAGTTGTGCCACCGTGACAGGAACAAGAAGATTAAACCGGTGTGTGGGATCGATGGGGCGTAGCGTTCTCTGCCCACCGGAGCGCCAGCTGGAGCGGACTCCACTGCCGGTACTAGAAGACAAGAAGAGACAGCCAGTGGCTTCCCTCTCGTTGCGATTATACAGAGGGAGCCAAACAGGGAGTTGAGAAGACTGCTGAACAGAGAGAGTGAGAGTGAAATGTACAAAACAACAACAACGACTGGACATGTTTTCCAGCTTCTTATTATTCCTATTTTTTTGTGATTGCCCCTAGTGGAGGAACTTCGGAAATGGAGTCTTGGATTCTCCCAACACCTCGCTTGTTTATCCCCCCCCCTCCTCCCCTCTGTGGCTCATCGCGCTATTCGTGAGAAGTGTGCTACGCTTCATGGGCGATGAATGGATGTACTCGACGCAGACGGGCGGAACAACACCAAACAAGAGGTGCTGCTCTTCAACAAGTAGAGGCCCCCCCACTGGAGCCCCGTTGCATATGAATAGGGCCAACAGTTGAGCTTCCCCCAAACGGAAATCAATAACGCCTACACACACAAACAAACATGACGTTATTGATAGATGACAGGCCCCCCAAAAAAAAAAAAAAAAATAATGTTGGCTGTAGAGCATAATACTGTTGGCTCTGAGGGAAAGGGGAAGGTCCGTGCCTTCCTCTCCCCTCAGGAGAGAACGACAAATTATGTGGTGAAGCTTTCTCCATCAGCACAACTTGGGAACTGCAACACAAATCAAACCCAACTAGCATCGAACACGTGACTTGTCTTCTCTTCCTCCACCCCCCTTTCTCCCTCTGCTTTATACATTTTCATCTCAAGAACAATAGTTCGCTCTCGTTGCCACTTGTTGCTTCTTTTTTTTCGCTTCTTTTATATTTTTTATATTTTTCTTGAGTCTTTTGTTGCTGCCTTTTTGATTTCATTCCTACCAAGGAATTACCTTTTTTATGGACTTTCATTCTCTCGGGCTGTTTTTTAATTAAAGGGATTTATGTTTCTACTACTTTTAAACCTGTTGCTTTACGCTCCATAGTTTCTTGTTAGTTGAGTTAGTTGATGGATCGTGCCATCCGATTGACCCCACCGGCGGGGCCGGCGCCCGAACGCCGCCTCTCGTATCCCCGCTTTCCTTTTTCACCCGAGGCAGCGCTACAGGCCACCGATCGCCTGTTTTCTCTGGTGCTAGCGGCATAATTGTATGGGATAATGTTCGCCCCCCCCCGGAATTCGAAAGGCGCTCATGGTGAAGCAAGGGGCGGAAAAGCGTAGCGGTTTACCGTTTCTCCACCGCCTCTTCTTGTACCTCTCCTGGACAGCATCGCGGATGATGGTACCTATGCAGGCGAATGGAAACGGCGGCGTCCCGGGAGAGCCTCCAGCAGAGCCACTGCAGGACCCGGTACGTGTGCGGAGTGGGATCGGCACGCCGATCACGCCGCCGCGAAGTGAGCTGGAACCCGTTCTGTTGCTGGACCTCGTACCCAAATAAAACACAAAGAAGACACACAAATAGGATATAAAATTTTCTTTCGAAAGCGGTGACTGAAATCCTCAGATCCGGATCGTCTTTCTTCACCAAAACTACATTGCTGCTTTTCGTTTACGTGCTCTGATCACAATACATTGCGCTTTTTTTTCTTTTTCTTTTTTTTAAAAAATAAATGCTTTAATTTACCATTGAGTGCTGGGTGCTTTCTCAGCCGGAGAACGAGGTCTTCACACCATTTCGATTCGTAACACTCACCAAGAAAAGCTGCTGGCATAGCGTGCTAAGGTAGCGGGATTCGGATTGTAGTCGTTCATTAAGGCGAGAGAGGGAAGGGCCAAATCAGCAAGGCCTTCTTTCCAGTGGATGGCCTCCGTGCAAAGTAGTACGGACCTACTTGTTCAGCACTGCGCCAAACCAGGTGCAGAGCTGGATGTTGACGTGATCCGGCGGTACGTCGCCGATGGGGCAGATGTCTGCGAGCCATTTAAACCAAAGAAGATGAAGCATCCCACCACGGCGATACACGAGATTCTGGAACGTGGCTCCTTGGACTGCATCACTGCCGTCCTGAAGACGGAAACGCCCATCGATTTCACATTGACGGGCGGGAGGAATCGCTCTAGCCTACTGGCTGCTTTATGCCAGCGCAAAGAGATGGACGTCGCCGTGAGTGCCTTCCGACAGGCCCTGCAGCGCCTCGGTGCGGCGGGGAGCAGAGACGTGTGTGACTGGGATAAGGTGTTTCCATGGTTTCTGCCATTTTGTGCAATAAGCTTCGCCTCTCCGTCTTTTGGCCGATCCTCAAGACGGTGCCGCACGTCGCTGCACTGAAGAAACCCATTCGGATCCTCGGTAGCGTCGCGTGGGAGGACTGGGATGCGCTGCCGCCGGCGGACCGGCTGGAGCTCATCCCGGTAGAAGTTATCTCCAACTGCGCAACGAGCACCGCGGCGCTCTTGACGCTCTGCCGCGGAGAGGAGCCGGACCCTGCAGCCGTACGCCGCTGCGTAGAGCACTACGCAAACCTGTTTCATTATGTTCCGGGGACGAACATCCCAATGGCGTACATCCTCATCGTTCATAAGAGCCCAGCATGTGCTGCAGCCTGCTTCGCCACCCCAACCCGCGTTCCTCAACCTTCTCCCACGGTTCGTATCTCTACGCCCGAATGCTGAGGAGGGGTAGACGTTCTGTTGGAGCTTCTAAGGAGCGTGGAGACCGGCAGGCCGGTGGAGGCGAATGGAGCTGTGAAGAAGATGCACTGCGGGAGTGGGTGTGGCATGCCGCTCGGCATGGCGTCCTCAGCACCGTGTTCCCCCTGCTTCAGGCGAAGGGGGTAGCATTGGAGAAGAGGAATCCGTGGCCTGTCGGTGCGGTGTGGGCGTACGACTGGGATGCCCTTGGGGATGCGAAGAGCTGCTTCAAACGAAAGGAGGACTGGGAGGTGTACGAGGAGAACGCAAACACGAGCGGGCTGCACCGATTGGCCATTTATTGCTGTGAGGCAACTCCGGCTAAAATGGTCCAGCAGTACGTTTTGAGCGGTGGGAACGTTGAATATTGCGTTGGCGGTTGTCTCTCGATCCTGCATCGATTTATACTGGAAGGGACGGCTGCATGTGTGGCAGCGTGCCTGGAGACGGCGCTGCCAATCGACTTTACCGCTGGTGGGGGTGCGTATGGGACGGATACGGTGTTCCACAAGGTGTGCCAGCGCACCAATCGGTACCCCCCTCTGCCCCGGAACGAGGTCGTGCGCCACGGCCACGAGGAGGCGGTGGAGATACTGCGGCTGCTGGTGGATCGCCTCGCTGCCCACCCGGAGGATACGGTCGATTTTTCGCTGACGGATGACGAGGGCGTTGATTTCATTTCGTGTGCTGCGCGGAGGGGGCGGCTGCACCACTTCTGGCCGGTGCTGCAGGAGCTGGCGCACTTCGGGGACCGCACGCCGCAGAACCCCATCGAGCTGCCAGGCGACGCCGTCGTTGCGGAGGACCTTGCGGCGCTGCCAGCAAGTGAGAGGCCGATTTTCCTTGTTCACTGAGCAGTACCCAGGCAGCGGAGGTACGTCCGAAACAAGAAAGCAGCAGCATCATTCTCCACGAGATCGACGAGCTTCCCACACGGGTAAGTGAGACTCCCCGGGCCCCGGCGGTTTGAGAGGAAGAAGTTAGCACCGGCAGCATGAGATCCAGGCGCGCGTGGTGGTGGGGTAAAAAAACCTAACGGCCATAGGGGAACAAACACCGAGAGGGGCACGCCCCGGTATACGAATGTGGATGGACCAGAAAAACTTTTTTGTTTCTCTCTTTGAATTATCTTCTCTATTTGTTTCTCCTTTTTTTCTTTTCTTTTCTTTCGAAGACAACGTGCTTCATGACCAGTAGCAGTACAGACCTCCTTGTTCAGCACTGCGCCAAACCAGGTGCAGAGCTGGATGCAGACGTGATCCGACAGTACGTCGCGGATGGGGCAGATATCTGCGCCCCGATCACCAAGACGAACGGCCGGCCTTCCACTGTTCTCTGTGAAGTGGTGGAGCGCGGTTCCCTTGACGCCATCACCGCTCTGCTGGAAACCCTTCGTACCATCGAGTTTGGGATGGCGTTTCACACGGTTTGCGGCCGGCAGAATCTCTTTCTTGCGACGAACGAGGGCCAACACGGACACGAGGAAGCGGTGGAGATACTGAAATTGCTCCTTCATCGACTGACCTCCCATCCGCGAGACGTGGCGGACTTCAGCCTTGTCGACCGGTGCGAAGCAAACTTCCTATCGTGTGTGGGGTACAAGGGGGGTGCTGCGATACTTTTGGCCTCTGCTGCAGGACCTCTCGGAGTTCGGGGATCGAACGGCGGACGACCCCGCGGAGCTCACCGAAGGTGTCGTCGATGAGGACTACAACGCGCTGCCTCCAGAGGAGAGGGAACGGCTCGACGTGTGGGGGCGGTAGGGTCGAAAGAACACTTAACATGCATACATAAAGGAATAAATAGGAACTTGAGAAGATGAATGCGAGCTTATTATTGTTGTGTGAGTAAACGCGAAAGGATTAAAGAGCGGAAGGGAAGGAGAAAGCGGATCGGACATGTGCTGCCACAGGAGCGGAGGGTCAACGGTAGCAGAAAAACGGATGACCTGGAAAAGACTGCTCGTTTGAATAGCTGTTTACGTTGTTTATTGGATGCCACTTGTTGTCCTTGTAGCACTCCGTCCTGGTCAAAAAAGACGATGTATCTGCTCGCCCGGTTTGATATTTGGGCCCCTAACCCTAGACTGCATTGAGAAAGTTATACAGGAGCAGCAGCTGCTTCGGTGAAGACAAGCCCTGATGTGCTCAACCATCGTTTGGCACTGCGGCGGTCGTATCCACCATCCACCACGGTGCGTCCGAGCCCACTTCAGCGACTCCCCCGTACCCGCTAGCGGCGTTGCATCACAAGATAATGTTTGGGCGGCAGAGCAGGTGGGGGGCTCATCGACATCCGGCTGCTGCTGCCCAGGAGAAGGATCCGCCCGTATTCGACATGCTCCATATCCTCACACCGGGGAAAGCCAGAAATTTGTATCCTTTGGAGCGGCGGTGGCGAGTGTTCAGTCATATCTTTCTGTTTCTCAAGGAGCTGGAGGTGAAGCTCCCGTACGCCATTTTTTTTTTTTTCTGAAATACAACCATTCCTTTTTTTTACATTACTTATTCTTTTCTTTGCTTTCTTCTCTGTGTCATTCGTGTTGCGGTGCCCCTAAACACCATATGTGCTCCTAAACATAGCGAACAGATTGTCACTCGAGACTCCTTCCCACTCGCCACTTGTAATTGTTTTGCTTTCCTCTCCCCCCCCCCCCTGCATTTTTCTGATTTTCTCTTGTTTTTGCTTAACACTAAACTAAACTAAAAAAAAAAAACACAAAAAAACTACAACGAAACAACGTCTTAGAAACCTTTTCGAGTATATATTTTTTTCATTTCATTTCGCTTTCCTTTCCACTGTTAGAAGACAAGCTATCTCTCTCTCTCTTTCGTTTAAGTAGCTGTAGCTCAATCACCCCCTCCCCCCCCAAGAAAAAAAAAAAGAGAAGAGAAGAGATCCCCTTCCCTACCGTGGGTCCAACAAACCAACCCCAAAACTCTGAAACAAAAGTTTATCGATCCCCCCTCCTCCTGTAAGACAGATGGTGTGCTGCAAAACTTCCCAGCCAACGCCGGCGGAAGAGCTCCGTATGCTCGCTATCCGCAACGTGGAGGACGCCAACGTCATCCGGCGCTGCATCGAATCCGGTGGTGATGTGCACTTCGTCCCCCCCCCCCGGCCCCCCAAGAGCAAGAAGGAGACGAAGAAAACCAACGACAAGAAGGTGACGATGGAGGGCGAGGAGGAGGAGGACAGCAACGAGCAGGCTGGAGAGGCGGCGCGGTTGGAGCGTCGCCAGCAGGTGGTTCAGGATCAGGAGGCGAAAATGAGCACTCTCATGCTGTTCGCCATGCGCGGAAACGCCGTCGCCTTCCGGGTGTGCATGGAGACCAAGAGCCCCATCAACTTCTCCGGCAACGACTCCAACGATTGGGAGGACAGCCTACTGTTTACCATCCTCAAGACGCGCGGTGGCTCGAAAGAGGCGGTGGGAGAGATGATCGAAGGGGTGGTGGAGCGCCTAGAGAAGAAGGTCCCGGGTGACCACGCGGACTGGGCCCAACGCAACTTGCTGGGTAAAACCTGCTTCGCCAACGCTTTTCTCCAAGGCAGCAGATCAGCACCTCCTTCATATCGTCTGGCCCCGGTTGCGCTCCCTCATGTACTTTACGCTCCGCAAGGACCCCTTTCCCATCGACCCCCCCATCTGCGATGAAGACGATTGGGCGCTCTTGACGGAGTCCGAGCGAACGTGGTTTACCCCCCTCAATGGCATTGCCGACCCCTCCACGACGCGGCTGTGGCGTGCCATCGTTCAAAGCGCGGAGCCCGATATCGTAGAAATCCGCCAAGCCGTGGAGGCAGGGGCGAAGGTCCAGAAGCCCATGATAGGGAGCGTGTCTTCGCTGGAACAGCTCGTCTTGTACGGTGACGTGAAGGGGGTGCAGATGTGCATGCGCACGACCCTCCCCATCCACTTCTCCAACGAGCCGGAGACGGGGCGGAATATTTTGATCCTCGCGTGCCAGTACTGCCGGACCAAGGTAGCCCTCAGCATCATCAAAAGCATGGTAAAGCGCATAAAGGAAGAAAGGCCCGAGGATACGATCGACTGGGACCAGAAGGACGCCTCGGGCAACGACTTTTTCTCCAACGCCGCCTACTACGATCTGCTGCACATTCTTTGGCCTACCCTGCGGCGGGTGCCGGCCATCGCGCGGCGCCGGGAGCCGATTCCGATCTACGGCAAGGTCACCGAGGAGGACTGGAAACAGCTGGGGGATGACCAGCGTTTCTTCCGTCCGATGGAGGGGGCGGTGCCGCGGCGGTTCCGTCTGCGTGGCGACCGCTATCTCTACCGCGATGGGATTCTGACGGCGGAGTCGTGGGAGGAGGTGCAGTGGGAGAAGACAAGGGATCTCGGTGTCGGGAGCTTTGGGGGCGTGTACCTCGGCCGCCTCAGCAACGGGGTCGATATCGCTGTAAAGATTCAGAATCCGAACAGCTCCTTCCGCTCGCTACAGGAGCTCAACCTGGTGCTGGTGTCCGAGCTGGAGGTCATGAAGTGCGTGCGGCACAAGTACGTGGCCGAGTTCTACGCGAGCCAGATTGTACAGCACGGGGCCGGCGCTCGGCAGCTCCAGCTGCTACTGGAGTACTGCCCGGGCTACGGGAAGGGTAGCGCAACGGTCAAAGAGGTCCTCAAGACGAAGCCTGCGGTGTTCTCACCACCTGTTGTGCGGGCGTACGTGAAGCAGATGCTAGAGGGCCTGATGTTCCTCCACGCCAATAACGTGCTGCACCGCGATTTAAAGCCCAGCAACGTCATGCTGACAAAGAACGGGGAGCACATCAAACTGACAGACTTCGGGTGCTTCAAGATTATCAAGGAACAAAGTACCAAGCAGGCTCTCATGAGCTCCAAGATGTACAGCCCCCCCCAGAGGTCCTGGATGCGATGAAAGGGAATCGCTATAGCCGTGCAGGCGATGTGTGGTCCTTGGGGTGCACCCTTCTCAAAATGTACACCAGACTGCGGCCGTGGATCGAAGACTTCTCGGAGCTGCAGCTCATCACGAAGGTGTGCTACAGCAAGGAGATGCCATCTGGGTTTGTCAAAAACGCCCAGCGGATGGACCCAAAGGTTCGGAGCTTCTTGGAAGGGTGCTTCGCGTTCGAACCCGCCGCTCGGCAGACCGCTGAACAGCTTCTCCACTCCGCATATATTACATGCCCCGACGAGGAACTCAAAGAGTTCCAATAGAACGCATCTCTCTCTTCCCATGCACACACAGACGCACACACCCGCAGGGAAAAATAACATCAATAAAAAGCAAAACAGACAAACACGTGTGTATGACGGCGATCTTGAAGAGGAGCTGAGAGCTGAGAAGCCGAAGCGCCGCCTCCTCCCCTCCCTCTCTCTCGTTTTTGTTGTGTTCATAAAGAAACAATCAACAACAATAGCTCCTCTAACTTCTTGATCACGGATTGCTTTTTTTTTTAAATTTTATGATTTGATTTAAGTGTGGGTTGAGATTTTTGTTCCTATGTGATGTGATCCTATAGATATTTTATTATGCAAAATCTGGTCTCTTTGTTCCGTATTATTATTATTATTACTATTTCATTTACAAGAAGGTCCTCACTGATTCTCTCCTTGATCTTTTCCTGCCCCGCGTAGCGATAGGTGATGTAGATATAAATGCCCTCTTCTCTTTATGTTGTTCTTACATAAAAAACTATATAATCGAGTACTAACACCTATCTACTATACTGCTATACTACTAAATACTTTATCATCGTACTATCTACCATACACACTATTATCCGATCCTCTTATACATCGATACTGTAGACCTGTACCTCTATTTTCTTTCTATATATATATATATATATATATATATATATTTTCTTCTGTTCGCTAATTATTCGAACTAGTAAGGAAGTCAATATGATCTCTCTCTCTGTCATCTTCAAAGGAAAATAAGAATAATTAAATGTAAAAAAAAAAAAAAAAGAAGCGAGCGAAGAGCTGTGGATCATCATAAACGTAGAGAAGTATCTAACACAAACACAAAACAAAAAGTGCAACAGAAAAATGTTTATGACATCAACAAAATACACACACACACACACACACACACACACACACACACACACAAACAAAAAGACGAGAAGAAATGCACACCAGCACAGAAAATAAAAGTAGATAGTAGTTTCGATAAGAAAAATAATAATATCATAATGCAATCCTTTGTCAACTTTTTGTTTACCGTATCTATTTTCGTTATTGTCGTTCGGATTTAATGGTAGAGATTTTCATCTTCAACCCGCCCTCTCCAAAAAATTAAAATAAAAATACTCTAATATGTTCTTTTTTGTGATGAATAATCTGTAAAAAAAAAAAGATAAACAACAAGGCTCCGAGACCCCTTAAAAATAATAGACAAGAAGAAGGAGAGAATTAACTCACGTGATTCTTATGATGTTTTTTTTTTTCCATTCTTTCTCTATATGCAAGAATAAAGTACATCATTGCGCATCTCCTCTACACGATTCGTAGTCCTAGAGGATCTCCCTCGGCTCAAGAGCTATAACATAGAGTAATGCGACTCGGCACAGATCTCCGCACTCCTCCTTGAGCTATGCACGGCCATTCTATCCCCCCTCCTCCCTCTCTCCCTCTCTCTTATGATTGTTATTTCTTGTCCCAATTGGAGTCGAACTTTTTCTTTTTGTCTGGTTCCCAGATAAACTGGTTCTTCTCTCGTTCGTGTCTGAGACGCGTGGCCCGAGTATCTCTTCCACCTCCCTTTTTTTTGTTGTGTGTGTGTGTGTCGAAAGAAAAAAAAAAGAATTATGTTTTCGTGCTGCTCTTCCGCCGTCGACGATCCAGTTCGGCGCGAGGTGGACCCCACCAAGGCCTTGTTTGCTCTCTCCGAAACTGCGCTCCTCGACACCGAGCAGCTGGAAGAAGAAGCGTCTCTCGCGCGAGGCGCCGCTGCGGGGCTGTCGCCTACTTGCGATGCAGGACGCCGCCGGGGCGTGGGGACAGAAGGGAAGAGAACCAAATCCTCCAGCGCAACATTAAAGAAGAAGAGTGCCCTCTACCACCCCGACGATCCTGCAGGGCTGCTCCTGAAGGTCCGGATGTACGTCGCGGATGGTGCAGATATCATGTACCGCAAGAGTGACACCCTGCCCACCTTTATCCAGTTCGCCTGTGCCGGGCGACTGGATTGCTTCGAGGCCTGCATGGACACCCCACATCCGATTGACTTCACTCGAGGGTACTTTCGATGGTCTATTTACTCCTTGGAGGGCATGAGTTCAGCTTTAGCCCATCCGGCATCTTTGGGGTCTGCATGCGGGAGGAGCACCACGCCGTCAAAATGCTGAGCGCCATTCTGCACCGGCTGCACAAAAATATAGCGGGGGATGCCGTCGACTGGGAGGATGTATTCAACTCCGAGCCGAGGGTTAACTTTTTATCCCACGCAGCAGACCACCAGCTCCTTCACGTCGTCTGGCCGATGCTGAGAAATGAGCCCCACTTTGCCACCAAACAGAGCCAATTCCTATTTACGCTTCCGTCTGCGATGCGGACTGGGACCAGCTCAGCGCAGAGGACCAGAAGCGCTTCACTCTGCTTCAAGGCTTCTGTGACCTGGCCACGGCCACGCTGGGCAGCCTTTGCCTCAACTACCCACTGGACCTCCAGGCGGTGGAGCGCTGCATCGCCGAAGGGGCGCGGGTGCAGCATCGTGCTCTCGCCAGTTTCCACCCCATTGATATGTTTATCGCCCACGGCAACGTTCCCGCCGTCAAAGCCTGCATGCAGACCACCCACCCGATCGACTTCATGATCGATGCCAGCGGAAGGAGCCTCTGCATCGCGGTATGCACCGTGGTGATCGCAGAAGACGTTGCTGGACTGATCCTGGAAGCCATTGTGAAGCGCATCGCAGAGAACCGCCCCGGGGACAAGGTGGACTGGGAGCAGCGGGATTGGTTCGGCCACAACTTCTTCTCGTACGCTGCGGAGTACGACCTGCTGCACGTTGTGTGGCCGATTGTGAAGCCGCTGCCGTACTTCCGGGAGAAGACGGAGCCGATCCGCATCAACCGGCGCGTGACGTCGGAGGACTGGGACCAGCTGAGCGAGGAGGACCAGAAGCGGTTTGTGCCGGAGAAAGGGTTTGTATCGAAGAAGTTCCGTGTGCGAGGCGATCGTGTTGCCTTTGTGGGCCGTAAGCGCATCGTGAAGAGGTCCCAGGAGGTGCAGTGGACCAAAGTGCGGGAGATTGGGCGAGGGCTTCGGGGTGGTGTACCTCGGGCAGCTGCTGAACGGTGGGCTGGTGGCCGTGAAGATGCCGAACTATCATGACAGCGATGAAACCCCAGAGGATATGAACCAAATTCTGGTGGACGAGATGGAGATCATGCGGCACCTGCGGCAAAAATATCGTAGAGTTCTACGGCGCAAAGACGGCTGTGAAGAGGAGCAGCACAGCACCGTCGCGAGACATGAAAGTACGCCGAACAGAACGACCAGCGCCGAACGAACCCGATCAGCTGCAGATCTTCATGGAGTACTGCCCCGGCCTGACGAGCTGCCCCGGGAGCCTGGCGCGGCTTCTGAGAGTGAAGCCGGAGCTGTTCACGATTAGTGTGGTCCGGCGCTACGCGAAGCAGATCCTGGAGGGCCTGGCGTACCTGCACCGGAACAAGGTGGTGCACCGGGATCTGAAGCCGGGGAACGTGCTCCTGACGGCCGATGGCGTGGCGAAGCTGACGGACTTTGGGTCGAGCAAACGGAGTCCAGCTGGGGATTGTGTGCAAAACTCTCACCGGCACGCCGCAGTTCGTGGCACCGGAGGTGCTGGCGCCGGACTCCGAAGGAAAGTACGGCCCTGCTGCGGACATCTGGTCGCTGGGGTGTACGGTGATCGCTATGCTTGGAGCCGCGAGCCGTGGGTGCAGCCGGGGAACCAGGTGCAGCTGCTGTGGCACATCTCGCAGTCGAATAGGATGCCTACGGGCATCCCGGCGGACTCACCCGGCGATGCTGCTGGACTTCTTCAGC